>PITA01002835.1:0-151621 GCA_004023965.1 Spilogale gracilis | reverse complement strand
CCCTTCTGACCTCCTGGGACTTGGTGTCGCCCTTCTGACCTCCTGGGACTTGGTGTCGCCGTTCTGACCTCCTGGGACATGGTCTCGCCCTTCTGACCTCCTGGGACTTGGTCTCGCCCTTCTGACCTCCTGGGACTTGGTGTCGCCCTTCTGACCTCCTGGGACTTGGTGTCGCCCTTCTGACCTCCTGGGACTTGGTGTCGCCGTTCTGAGAGAATGATATTTTGCCGCAAAGGAATGCTAAAACCTACCGGCTTCCTTCCTCCCAGCCCCTCAACTGCTCTTCCTCCTCAGTTACACCCCTGCACTGGGCCATCACGTATGGGCCCACACAGTCTTCCTAACATTCCTAACGTGTGGTTTGTTGAACATTTTAAGGAACTCGCTGGGTAGACTGGTATCAAAAATCCATTTCAAGCAACATCCAATTGTAGAGTGTCTGAACACTTTCTATGTGCTCACGGCCTTAGCCCTCTCTCTTTTGTGCGGCCTGTACTCTGAGAGTCCCCCTGCGCCCCCCCCCCCCCCCGTGGGCCTCTCAGGTCGTCCTGCCCATGCCTTCCTGGTCCAGCTCAGTGGAGGGGCAAGCACATTGCCCTCTCCTGGCCAGGTCCACGATGTTACAGCATTTCCATAGGGTGACCTTGTTTGAAATTCTTTAATAGGATCCATGTGAATTGTTATATATTGCAGATGAAATGTCCCAAAAGGGCCCATTAAAGCGAGTAATGAATAATGCAGCATGTAACTGTAGTCTCTTCCACTACTGTGCCCAGCCTCCTCAACGCCCCTCCTGCCCTGCACCTCCTTAGTGTAGAGGGCATTTAGACATCGATTTCCTTTATTCGGAAGACCTTTGTTTTTGTTATTTTAGGACAGAATTGCATTCTATCCTGCAGACTCCCAAGAAAGGAGGAGCGCATCTGAATTTAGTGATGAGTCTCCACTTTATGAACACGGCATGGCTACCATTTACATCTGCTGGGTCCTCATCGATTTAGAAGCCCCGGGATATGGACACAATTCACCTCCTCTCCGGGCAGCATGGCCCTCAGGAAGCTGGGGTTCTGGAGCAGGGAATGGAGCCAGCACACCGGGCAGCCGGGCTGCGATGCCCATCAGGCTCGGGGCCGGAGACCGTGGTCTGGGTTGACACCGCACTGTGGGTGTCCTGAGAGGGGAGTTTCCGCTGCCCTCTGCCTGCCATGAAAACCATGACCCATATGGTTAGACCGAAGAAATAAAAAATCGACAGTAATAGTAGAAATGCGAGAGGAGAAGACTATTGAGCCCATTTTAAGAGTTATCCATGGGCACTGAAGTCATACCTGATTTTCCTTGTCTTTTGACTTGTCTCTGTGTTCCAGAACTTTCACAATGAGTCAGCACCGCTTTAAATAAGAAAAGCACGCCAACTGCAAAATGCCTCCCACGATGCCCCTGCCCCCGAGCAGCACATGGTTTCTGTCCGCCTTCCCGCCTTCCCCTTCTGCGCCCTTGCTGGTCCCTCTTCAGGGTTTGGTGCGCAGGATGCTGGGGAGTGGCCCCCGCGTGCCCGGGTCGGGGCTGAGGTCTGTTCGCAGCCGCAGGTGCCCCCGCCCCGCCCCTGCACAGCCAGGGGGCCGGCACTGCTCCTCGGGCTTTTTCCACGGTGTTGGACAATTGCAGGAACGGCAGTGATAACTATTAAATAATAACTTTGCGCCAGACCGCTGGGAAATGAAGTGGGCATTCCGTGGCCAGCCTAATCCCCTCCATCCCAGCTGCGAGTGCACCAGCAGCCCGCCAAGCAGCGGAATGAAGGAGCAGGGACAAAGGGGCCAGGCCCCTTGCTGAGCGCTTTGTGCCTGATTGCAAGGTACACCTGGGCTGCTTTATTTAGGGTTGTGCGTTCCTTTGTTTCTTCCTGCATTTATATTTAGGTGGCTCCAAGTGGGAAAACAACATTCATAAGCCTCCATCAAACATGCATACAACCGTTCCTGGGAAAATATCAATTTGTAGGGTGTTTTTTTCCTCTTTATAGGAATCAGTACATAGGAAAATAACTTTGTATATAAAAATGCAAATATAACTTTCTCCCTCTAAATGCAACATTATTACAAGAAAGAAGAAAGAAAGAAAGAAGAAAGAAAGGAAGGAAGGAAGGAAGGAAGGAAGGAAGGAAGGAAGGAAGAAAGAAAGAAAGAAAGAAAGAAAGAAAGAAAGAAACTTGAAGCTGGTATTCCATGGCCCCTATTCAAGCACGTTTAAAAATAATAAAGGGATTTGTGGTAATTTCTGGCTTCTGAAACACACATGCCATACCAGCACCTTGGCAACCCTCAGTGTAAATTAGCCTAAGTATTTAAATGTGTCCAGTTTGAAATCCCCCGTCCTCTTCTCTTGGGTCCCGCGCCCTCTGGTGGATATTTCCTGGAGTGCAGCTCTAGGAGCCGGCGGTCCCCGGCAGCCTGAGGTCTGGCCAGGAGGACCTTTGTTTGCCCTCTGCACGCCTTTCACTCTGACTTCTATCCTGCCCGGACATAGAGTTTGGGTTCATCTGTTTTTCTTACATGTACTAAGTGCTTTGGAGATCTATATAGAAAACACCGTCTTTCAGTTAAGAGTTCCCAAGAATGGTACCCCAATTGTGTTAAGATCATCTTTTTTTTTTAATGATTTATTTTATTTTTTTCAGTGTTCCGAGATTCCAGGATGCAATTCTCAAAAAAAAAAAAAAAAAAAAAAAAAAAAAAAAAAAAAAAAAAAAAACTATACAAAGACAATTACTTAAGGAAGAGAACTGAGCATCTCCCAAGCCCTCAGGACTCTGGCCACTTTACTGATAAAAGGAGAGAGAAGGAGACAAGACCCAGAGGATCAGGACTCAGAATAAGAAGAAAATAGGGCACCTGGGTGGCTCAGCTGATTAAACCACTTCCTTCAGCTCAGGTCAAGATCCTGGAGTCCTGCATCTGGCTCCCTGCTCAGCAGGTAGCCTGCTTCTCCCTCTGACCCTCTCCTCTCTCACACTTTCTTTCTCTCAAATAAAAACATAAAATCTTAAAGAAGAAGAAGGAGGAGGAGGAGGAGGAGGAGGAGGGGGAGGAGGAGGAGGAGGAGAAAATAGAAAAGACCCACATTTAAAGGGACTTGTATGTCCAGAACCGCACGTGGGGAGCTTGGGGGATTTCTTGAACAGACCCTGTCTCAGTACCTGTAGACGAACCAATTAACCCATTCAATCTTTTGTGGCCCTGCTAAAGGGCGTGGGCCCACTTCCAGATTCTCCCCTGACAGTGCTGAGGTTGTCCAGGTACAGCCAGTGGAGGGAGGGGCTCCCGGGCACAGTTAGGGTCTGCACTCTCCCATCAGCAGGGGACATGATTTAGAGATGATCACATGAAACGGTCCCATCTAGCTCAGCATCCTCACACTACAGGGCCTGAGACGCTTTCAACTTGTGGGCAAATTGGCCTTGACCACTCACTGACCCTGTATGGCGGTGGCCGGGCTGGCACCCCGGCCGAGATGAGGCGGCTGCCTACAGTCTTCAGGTGGACCAAACTGTGGCAACATGCAGCAACAACAGACTTTGGAGCTGGAGTAAGTTTCCGTGACGACTGCATTACGTGCTGCAAGCAGAGAGCCTCGCAAAGCCAAGGAATCACAGTGAGTTCTCCATGAACACTACATGGTTTTCCTTTTCTCAGGGTTTGATCCCGCATTCCACCGTCTGCTCTTCTCCTCTGCCCGCTGACCCATATGCATCCATTCCTAGCCTCGAGGGCTCCACAGACGCTCCATCTCACTCGTCTTCTGGGCCATCAACTTGCTGCCCCCGGTCCGGTTCTGTCCATTCGCCCTGCTGGGACATACGGGTCCCTGCCGGCAGCTCCCAGCTCAGCCGCGGTCAGTGTGACCTGGGAGGCCCCCCACAGCCCATGCTGCTGGCGCTCCCCTTCCAGCCTCCCTGCTCCTGAGCTTCCCTGATGCTGTCTTCATGCCTGCCTGGAGTTTGGTTTTGTGTACCTTGATGTTAGACCGGCGTTTTCCCATTTAAAACACCCATGTGGTACACGGCAAATAGGCAAACTGATGCCAGGCTGTTAATAGTTTAAGAAAGCATTGAGTAATGATCTCCGCCATGGCGTATACGTGCCCCCTGAGATAATCGCCCTTCAGGAAGGATCAGAGTGGTGGGGAGGGGCGCAGAAGCCCAGGCCGAGGAGGGTGCCCGGGATCTGTGGGGCGAGTGGACAGGTGAGGAGGTTTGAGAGGGAGGGGCTGTGCTGGGAAGACAGGGCATGCGGAAGGGACAGCTGAGAGCTGACTGCAAGGAGGCCGGAAGCACAGAGGGGGCCGTGAACGGAAGCCGGACCCTGCGGGTCATGAACAGGACTTTCGTACTCATCCTGAGCACAATAGGGAACTGCATGTTCCCACAGGGCCCGTAGAAGGAGGGGGCACGTTGGGGACTGTGGTCCTGGGCAGAGCGTCACTGGGCTCTTGCACGGACAGCAGGTGGGCTGGGAGATGGTGCAGAAATGCCCGTGGTGCCCCGTCTGGGAGGAGATGCCCCCGCGCGGCTCGGCATCTTGGGTGCGGGACAAGGAGACGGAAGAAGAGGTCCGGCGTCTCTGGTGTGGGCACGTGTGAAGGCAGCGAGACAGAGAAATACAAGATAGGAAGAGCTCTTGTGTTCAGATTTGGCCACAGTGAGTCCGCGTTTTCTCCTAGAGGACCAGATAAGGGCATCTTAAGTCGTTGGGCATAGAGCTCTGGGGCCCACAGAAAAGGTCTTCAGGTAAAAAATAAGTTTAGGACGGCAAGTTGTCCAGGGAAATATAAGGAAGAGCCTCTGAGTAGTATCGAGGGCCCATTTCTGTGGACAATCAGGAAACGTGTTGGGAGCTCTATAATGTTGAAGAACTGTTATAGTAGGACCAATTCACAAGTAAAATACAACCACTTTGGAAAATTACCTGGTACTGTTTGGCAAAAAGATCTAGAACTTTGCCCGTTCTCTTCTATTTCAGATCAAGATGCAGGTGTGAGTTAGGATGTATATTTTGTACACTTGTGTGTTTGTGTGTGTGTGCGTTTCCATCTGTATATATGACCGCTTTGATTTAATGATAGAGTTATTTCTAAGAGCCAAGAATCAAAACAATTCAAAAATCCAAATGTGGGGGCACCTGGGTGGCTCAGTTGGTTAAGCGACTGTCTTCAGCTCAGGTCATGATCCCGGAGACCCGGGATCGAGTCCCACATTGGGCTCCCTGCTCGGCGGGAACCCTGCTTCTCCCTCTCTCACTCCCCCTGCTTGTGTTCCCTCTCTAACTGTGTTTCTCTCTGTCAAATAAATAAATAAAATCTTTAAAAAAAATCCAAATGTGGGCGTATCATAGCATAGAAATATTTGTGCAATATTAATTTAATGGAATACTCTAGAAACACAGGCATAAATTATCTAGACTCTAGATCTAGCCATAACAACATAGATGAACATTAAAAACAGTATTTTCAAACTAGGGAAGGCATAGTTCTATTCATATCAAGTTAAGAAACAGGCAAAAACTAAATTGTACACAGTTCAGCTGAAAGGCTGCTGCAAAGCCCCCCCCCCCACTCTCCCAGATGTAACTCCAATGTACAATGGTAGGGACCCAACCGAAACTGCCACCCTTGGCAACCTGTCCAAAGCAACCCAAACTCCATTGTCTGAAGGTAGGGACCCAACCGAAACCGCCACCCATAGCAACCTGCCAAGCTTTCTTCCTGAAAAATGCACAGACGCAGCTTGCAATGATTGAAAATGAAATGTATGATCGATGCACGGGCTTTGCTGTAACGGCTATATAAGGCCACCCCCTGAAAGACTCGGGGCTCTCAGCTGCTGACTGGTTTGGGGTCAGGCTGTGAGCCCGAACATGCTCGAATAAACCCTTTGCTTTTGCATGGAACAGGTCTCTCAGAGTCTTCCTTGGCAAGTGCGGTGTTCCTGGGCTCCAAGCTGACTGCCCTCTTGGGTGGTCGACCCTTACACAGCAAACAGACGTGTGAGGAGATTCTGAAGAAAAAGGACACGGTGATCACAGGCAGGAGACAGGCTGCAGTCCCGTCGGGGAGACAAGCGTGTCGGGGACACCGGGAGGACCTACTCCGTTACCTGCACTTGCATGGTTTCTGCTTCAGGTCTTCTTGGAGAACTGACGCTCTTGCAGTGATGCAGTCTATTTTTCTTTATCCCTGAGAACAATCCTTTCTCCAAAGTCTCCTCTGATACTACAATTACTGCTCAAGCTTTCTTTTCGTGAGTGTTTGCAGGCCCTGTCCTTCCCATCTTTCCCTTTCAACCCATTTGTGTCTTTATATATATATACATATTTTTTTAAATTTTTTGAAAGAGAAAGACAGCAAGAGAAAGAACACAAGCAGACACCCCTGTGAGCAGGGAGCCCGATGCGGGGCTCGATCCCAGGACCCTAGACTCATGACCTGAGCCGAAGGCAGATGCTTCCCCAAATGAGCCACCCAGGTGCCCCTGGTAGGTTCATATTCTTAATTATTGAAATGCTCTGATGGGATAATTTTTGTGGTGCAGAAATAAATAATTGTTTCCCCCCCCACGAGATGTCATTGTTCGTGTCAAGGTAGCTTATTTGTCAGAGTTTCTACTATATTCACTTTTCTTCCCGAAGGGACCGCTCAGTGGAAACGGACCTACCACCGGCTGGTGACAGCGGCGTCGCAGGAACGCGTGCACCTCGACGCCCTCAACAGCAGTGTTTTCCCTTCCAGATGTGTGACCGTCTCTTGCATCAGAAGCAAAAGGCAAAATTAGCCTCCCAAACAAAGCGGCTTCTTGATTGTGTGCAATTTAAAGTGACTTTGACAGTTAAACATCAGTGTTAAAATGTTTCTCTCCCAAGACTCATCCTCCTGCCTACGTACTTCATTTATGGTCAATTTGGTCATTTGGGGACAGTTCATCTTTTCTTAGCCATTCCTACTTCTGTGTTCTGTTTATGCTAATTTCCTTGTTCACTTTAATAGCACTTCCTAAAACTCCGGAGCCTCTCACGGAGTGGAGCCCGTGTGCACAATCTCGCTATTTCCCGCGTCCGTCACCTACACCGTGTAGCCTCCCCACGTTCCCCACTTCGATAAATTTCTATGGATCAGGATTTCCCGCCAACTTAAGCAGCTCTTCTATATTCACACCATCACTGTATATTGTTGCCTTATTGGGTGAATTAATTATGACTTTAAGGCTTTATCATGAGTCAAATTTGCTAGTTTTCTTTTTAGAAGGACCCCGCGAGACAGCCGTGAGTCGCCCTTCACAACATTCACTTGTTTGTAAAATGACATCAGGGGTTCTGTGACTCGTCACACGGTGAGGTCAGCTCAGACCTGGAATTAGAGCTCAGAGCTCCGGTTTCCAGATCGTTGTTACATTGTATATTCTATGTGTATCATATGTACATAAATTATAGGCAACAATGGACGTAACCGGTATCATTCCCTATGATATCTGTCTTCAGCTTGTGGATGAGAGAAAAAGCGACACCTGAATTTCTACCACCTGGTTAACCCAGGAATCTTCACGCACTTAAAACATTCCCATCACAGCACGGCAACAAAGCCCATTCTCACTCTGGCTCTCAGTTTGGACGGGACCGTAGCCCAGCCCCTGCAGCGTAGGGTTCTGCCATTGCTCTGGAACTCTAAAGGAGATGCCAAAATGTCTCCCAATAAACTCGCCCAGCATTTATGTCAATGTCTTGGCCATATTCCAGCCTAAAACCCTCACACATCCAAAGATATTCTTCTTGTTCTCGTCGTGAGGACTACTGTGTTGTTGTTGTTGTTGTTGTTGTTTTAATTTATCATTTGAAACTACCAAACTCTCCTTTCTTTTTTTTTTTAAGATTTTATTGATTTATTTGACACAGAGAGAGATCACAAGTAGGCAGAGAGGCAGGCAGAGAGAGAGGAGAAAGCAGACTCCCCACTGAGCAGGGAGCCCGACGTGGCCTCGATCCCAGGACCCTGAGATTATGACCTGAGCCGGAGGCAGAGGCTTTAACCCACTGAGCCACCCAAGCGCCCCAAACTCTCCTTTCAATGTCAGTCAGACTAGTCAGCACACTGAATGTTGGTCTGCCCTGCCCCCCGCGGTGTGGGGGCTTCACAGCTGGGGGTGGGAAGGGCCCCTCCTCTCTAGCGCTCAGGCTGAGTGTGTGTCAACATGGAATCCTTTCCGGTGTTGTTGGGATTGCTCGAGGAAGCCTCGCTGAGGGTTTTGCACGTGTCCACGTGACGGACTTCACGGTGCTGGCCTGGGGCTCGGATTCCTGGCAGATGCTCTCTGTCTGACTGAGGTATGTCATGCACGCAGGACCAGTTATCTGTGTGCAATTAATGAAGGCAGGGAAGGCTAGGTAGAATCTTCCTCGCTTCTGTTTTCCAAAATTTTATATTAATGATGATTTCAACTTGGTATAAGTCTTACATTATTTTGGTTGTCCCTTATTTGACAGATCTTTATCAAATGACTTCTTTCTCCAAACAACTGTAAAGATCAGCTTCAAAATGTATGTCCCTTTCAGGATACTGTGACTCTTTCCTATGGCGTTTTCTAAATTTGGTTAGACCTCATTTCCTGAGATGAAGCATTTGAGGACACTGCTTTTAATTACTTTGATGAAAGCAAAAAGAAGATACAATAACCAGACAATGCAGAAAGTATGACAAAGGACTGAAGACACACCTAAAACCTCCCATGTTTAAGCTTTAGGTGTGAGATTTGATTCTTCAATGAATTGGAAAATCTGTAGACTTTTACTGCAGATTCATTGATGTTTTCTTTTCTTTTTAAATTTAAATTCAATTTAGCCAACATATAGCTGTACAAGATGAGTTTTGTTATAGTGGTCCATGACTCATCAGTTGCCTATAACCAGTGCTGAGTGCATCACATGCCCCTCTTAACAATCATCCCCCAGTTAGAGAGACCCCCTGCCCACTCCTTTCAACAACCCTCCGTTGATTTCCCAGAATCAAGAGTCCTTCATCGTTTGTCTCCCTCTCTGACTTCTCACCAGTCACTTCTCAAGAGATTTTAAGAAAATCAAGAGTTAACTACATACCAGTGATAACATTTTCATAAAAGATGAAGACCTCTTTCCAGTCAATGGGGTACTCCCACAAACTATTTTCCTTCAATTTTTCTCATTAGTAAAATCATTGCACTTTACTACTTAAAATGGAAGCCATGTATGACGGTCCCTTTTAGCTATCTCGACAGGGCAATTCTGTTTTATTAATTCTTTTTCAGCTTGTCAGTGGAAAAAAATGTCTATGTCATAACAATCCAATATTTATTGGTCCATACCAAAAATTGTTTTAGATAACATACTCTCTAATTGTGAAAAAAAAAAAGTATTCTTCTACTGGCCAAATAAAAACTATTTTAAATAATCTATTGGGTACATTAGAGAAAAACACACATTTCGATGTGATGTGAGCCGCCTCTCTCGTCTGATTAGTCCATTGGGATCGGACGTGTTCCTAGACTCATCAATCACACTAAATCTCCGTCCAGATCTATGTTCCTGGCTCAGAAGATGGTGAGGATACGTGAGTGGTCAAACAGGTGTCCTGTAAATGATTTCATTCCTCACACTGAAGTTCAGGCCCTAAATTTGATGTATTGAAATTCTGACTTAAAAAAATTAGTTGATCATATCTTCCTTATGCTGAAGATCTGGCTGCACAATGTCCCAGTCTAGTGAGTTCTGTGTGTGACTCGAAAAACAGGAGAATGTCATTCACACATATTTAATGTATATTCGCAGATGACCCTCATAGTTAGAATTGGACAGCTTTGATTTTGTTTCTGTTCATCGTCTGAGAGTGACTTGACAGCTTCCATTCAACTAAATGCACATTTTAATCATTTCCCTGGCCCCCGCAGGCTCTTTGTTTTCAAGTTAAATGAAACTTCTCCCTGGCGATTCCTATAACGGCCTCCATTGACCTTCTCTAGGGTTTTCAATCTTAGCTGTGTTTTGGGGACATGGCCCTATTAATTTGTACTTTATACAAGAGTTAGATTATTCTGTCCTTAATTATACTATGTCAGTTTCCTGGCTCAGTGATCTGTAATTATGGAGGTCTTTCCTTATGACTGCGTACCATCTTGGTATCTTTCCATTCTTGAGAAACAGTTTCTATTCTGGGAAATGCAAATCTACTTCCTTCAATTTCTGTTCCTTCAGGATACTTGGATGACTTCTTCCTGAACCTAGTAATTTAATGTCCATAACTTACACCAAAATACACGCTTCAGAACTTTCCTTAGGTCAGCTTGCAACGTCACAAGTGACAGGTGACAACCGCTCTCAGATGTTGGCCGGTCATTATTTCCCATCATTCACCAGATCACCAGCAAAGCCATGAAATGCAGTCAGTGGAAGTCTTTGCCTTTTCTGAGGGGTTCTTTTTTATTTTGTTTTATTTTATCTTATTTTTATAGGAATCGGGGAGCCAATTTGCTTTCCCAGAAAATATAATGTCAGGAAGGAAGGTCTTAATCCAAAAGTATTTCTTTCCCTCTTTCAGTTCAAAATTGGTTTATATGTAAAAATAAAAACAAAACAAAACAAAACAAAATGTTAACCATTATTTGCTTAAATTTCTTACAAGATATTTCTATGTGATAATTTCACCCAATGCTCAGTGATACTCAAATAAGTCAATGTCCCAAAATGTCTTAAAAATGTGATTTTCACCTTTAAAGCTGGTTTCACAAGTATCCTAATTTCTATCCAATATCAGGATATTGTCCAAATTCTATGCAATATCTATCCAATTTATATCCAATATCAGGAAGCAAAAACTTTAAGAGGACTTCAATTTTCACAACATATCTCATAGTTGATTAATTTTACAAATATTTCTTAAAAATATATTTCATCACTTAAAGAAAATGTGATATAGTGATGAAACGATAAGTGATGAAATGATATTAAGTGATGAAATAATAGTACATCACCTCACATAAAGAAAGACACATGAAAGATTTCAGGACACTTTAATTTTTAAATTAATTTTTAATAAAATAACTTTTAATTTATTTAATATTTTATTTATTTGTTTATTTTACAATCTGTCTCTATAAGTAATGTTTCTTTTTAGTATCAATGCTTAAATAAAATAAGGAAATGGGAAAATTATCTCAAGAGTTCATTCTCTCTTGTTCCCAATATTGAAAGGTTTGTAATTGATCTTAATTTCTACCTATTTTTCAAAGATGAAGTCATATTTATTTGCCACTTTTAAAAATCAGTATTTATTTTTAAAATCCAGTTTAAGTTTAATCACTTAAATAAGGGGAGTTTAGTTTGAGGGAGAATGAATTTACTCAATGTCCTGCATTAACTATAGATTTTTCTTTAAAATCTTAAATTTATCATTTTTTCCCTAATTTACCACATTTCAAGGTGTTTTCTTGGCTTTCTTGAGATGAAACTATGTCCACAAAGCGCAGACCTTGTTTAAGCATCCCAGACTCCTCACACACAGATGTGGGTACCCCATGGCTCGAAGTTCCCACAACATTATAATTTTTCTATACATCAATTTCTCTGCCAGTCACATTGAATTTTTTTGTATAAAATTGTTTTCCAAAAATATTCATGTTTCCCAGGCACTCATGTTACCTCTATTTAATTTTATTCATTAACCTGGTCCTCGTGGAATACGCAAGGCTATGCCTTCTCTTTTGCTTTAAAAAGTTACCCTCCCAGGCGCCATAAACGGGCATCATGCTTCGCACTCAACAAAATATCTCGAATTAATACTTATCTTCCAAGGAGCTCCAGCTGGGAAACACAACTTGCCATTTACATTCTCAGCGGGGCTGTGAGAAGCTTTACAAGTGAGAAGCTGGAGGTTAAATGTCTTGGTCACTTTTCCAAGGCGTTCCTAGAATTCATTCCCAGCTTTCCGCTGGAATGTTTTAGGACTGAGTTCGGACCCGTGTGAAGCCCTGCCACCCCCACACCTGCACACGGGCCCCACCCCCACACCTGCACACGGGCCCCACCCCCACACCTGCACACGGGCCCCACCCCCACACCTGCACACAGGCACAGAGGGAAACGCACCTGGTCCCCAGTGACTGAGCTGAGCTGAACAGAATAGAATATTCAATTCACTCCTTATCAAAAGGGAGCATTATTCATTTGGAATCTACTCACTGCAAAGTTTTCTTTAGTGAAGCAAAGCTGATACTCATGTACTGTGTCTTAGATCTTAAATGGTGTACGCAATGACATTTCAAAACAAAGAAAGTATACTCTGAAATATTTTAGAAGCAGGGCAAATAAAATTCTATAAGTTACCTCTTTTATATTTATTAATGTCAAATAACTAACAAATAATGAGGTTAGCATGTCTTTGTTCATGCCTGATAATAATCAGCTATTTTTGAAACTATCCTGTCATTTAGAACTTCCTAATTCAGTACTATTTTTCTTTACATGTTTTCTTATTAAGGCAGATTAATTTAATTCACCATTTTTATCCACCTTCAAATAACGTCTCATCCCCACCAGGAGACAGGGACAAGAGCCCTGGTGTCACTCTTGGTCACAGAGTGGTGATCGAGGAGACCTCAGGTCATTCCTTTAAACTATCTGGCTGTCTTATCTTCAGCTGTAAAGTAAAAGAGATGTTATCTGGATGATTTCAAAGTTTCTCTGAATTCCAGAATTCTATACAGTCATACTTCACGCTATCCTTGTGGATGCACAATCTCTCCTTCAATTCTTCCAAGGTAACATGGAGGAGGAGGACAGCTACTGGGATCCAAAGTGGGAGAAGGAAGAGTCATATTTTTCAAAAAAAAAGAAAAAAAAAGGAAAAAGATAAGGAGAAATGGACACAGAGGGGGACACAGAGGGGACACAGAGGGGGACACAGAGGGGGGAGGGAAAAGGTCTGCAAGCAGAGGGACCAGCCCCAGGATCTCCAGGCTGGAGCCCCTCTGCTTCCCCCTTAGTGATCTAACTACCTGTGTCTGTCCTAGTTTCTAAAGGCCAGCTAGATGCAGTGGGCTTCTGAGCCTTGCGGTCAACAGACTCTGATAAGAGAAAGTATAAGAAGGTGCACTGCAGTGAGACAGAAAGCTGGGGCGCTTCGTGCACGGATGGCTCCCACGTGAGCAGTGCCAGCCCACGGCCCACTCACCGACACCGCTGCCCATCGGGCCCGTGGGCCCACTCACCCACACCGCTGCCCATCGGGCCCGCGGGCCCACTCACCCACACCACTGCCCATCATGCTTGTGTTTCCTGGAACTTACAGAACTGTCAAGTATGAGATGCGTCATTAAATTAGTGATAGGATTCATCGTGGGAGGATGTAGTACAGTAAGCATGTCCTGGGTTGTAAGACAGACCCAAATCCCAGATTCCTGAAGTACATAGAGGACACCCCAGGATAGGAGAACATGGCGGCATAGAGGACACCCCAGGATAGGAGAACATGGCGGCATAGAGGACACCCCCAGGATAGGAGAACATGGCGGCATAGAGGACACCCCCAGGATAGGAGAACATGGTGGCATAGAGGACACCCCAGGATAGGAGAACATGGTGGCATAGAGGACACCCCAGGATAGGAGAACATGGTGGCATAGAGGACACCCCAGGATAGGAGAACATGGCGGCATAGAGAACATCCCCAGGATAGGAGAACATGTTGGCACTTCTTACATTTCTTCCTCCTTTAAAGAGACTTTCTGAAATTGAAGCAAACATTTTTAAATTGAATCATACAATTGGTGAGACTGTATTGTCCTCTGAGACCCTAAGCCTTCCAGTTTTGTGTTTTCCATATTGTTTCCTTTTCTCCCCCAATCACCTCGAGATGGGATTTGTTGAGTTTTACAGCCGCTGTTACACCAACTGAGAACAGCTATCAATAACCTTCCTCTCTGGAGGAGAATGTCTTACCTTCCTCAACTGCTGCTTCTCATCCTGACCTTGACCTTGACCTCTGCCCAGGTCTCAGTATTCAAGGACCCCCGTGGTCTGTGCTAACCACAGACCCTGATCCCCGGAGCCGCGGTGAGCTGGCCCGTTTCTGCAGAGCTAATGGCACGCTCGCAATAATGAAAGATCGGCCTCACACAAGCTCTTTGCTCTGCATTTTTGTCCCTGTAAATAAGAAAAAGTGAGTGGAAAAACTGAACTGTGACGAAGTCCTCAACATAGAGCTTAACTGCCTTGTTCTGCGCATTTGTAATATGTGAGGAGCCCCCCCAGGCCGGGCCAGGCTCCGCTGAGGCCATGGAAACTGTTGCTTCAACATAATCGGATCTCTTGATTATGGTTCCAGTCATTTGACGTTGACTGAAATAAAGTGTCTTTATATTTTAACAACTGGGGAACGTAGAAGCATCAGCTGACTTTGAAGCAAGATTCAGAGACATCGGTGTGCACAGCTTTGAGAAGGGCCGCACAAGCCGCACGCACGGGGCAGCCATTTGTGACCCCGAAAATAAACGTTCCTGGGAGAACTTCGTCAGAAGTGGGGAGAATGGCGGCTGTGCTGATTGATTTCATGCATGTTTCCCAATTACATATGCCTTAGCATGATGTATTGTTCTTGAAAATCTATCCAGATAAGTCAAACTAAGCTCCTTCAATAAATAAATAGGCAATTTCCATTTATCGGATTGAAAAAAAAAAATCAGAAAAGACTGTGCCATATTTTACCGGAACTTTCTCCTCATTATGCTTTTGTTGTCCCTTTGGTTGTTGTATTCTCCCCTCGAAACTTGAAATGGCTGCATCTACGCTTGTCATTGTGACAATATTCGTTGTCAAGGGGCTGGTCATGAAGGGGGGAGGGGTGAACGAAGGTGTCAGCGGACGACACGGGTCCCCAGCTAGGGAAGCAGAGCTGCCGGCGGCAGGGCGAAGCCACCCAGAGACATCATGGGCTTCCTCAAACAACAGCAAATGGAACCCCCTCCAGTCCAGCAATTCTACTTCTGAGGACTCACCCAGAGGGCCCAACATTTCTGTCACAAAGACACATCTGCATTCCCGTGAGCACGGCAGCATTATTCACGGTAGCCAAAGCATGGAAACAAGCTGTGTGCCTTATGAGCAAATGGATAGAGAAAATACGGCATGTAAATCTGCATATGGATATATAGATACATAGATCTCATGGCTGAGTATAGGTGTATGTTTGTGCATGGATGGAGAGGGAGAGAGAGGTAGTAGACTATTACCGAGCCATAAAAAATGTAATAGAAGGACCTCTTGCCATTTGTGACATGTCTGGGCTTGGAGGGCGTTATGCTAAGTGAAATAAGTCAGAGAAGGACGAATACTGTACATTCTTAATTATGGGTGGAACCTAAAAAAAAAAAATCAAACTCGTAGAAACTGAAGAGCTTGGTGGGTGCTAGAAGCATGGATCGGGGGAGAAACGCACAAAGGGTTCAAGACGTGAAAACCCCAGGAATGAGATAAATGAGTCCCGAGGGTGTAACGCCCAGTATGGTGACTATAGTTATAATACTGTATTTGTATTGGAAAGTTGCTTAGAGAGTAAATCTTCAAAAAAATCCAAAAACAAAACCAAAAACAAAAAAGCCCTGTGTGGGTTGGTGGATTCTAACTAGACTTACTTTGGTGACCATTCTGTAATATCTACGGATGGGAAATGTTGCACACAGACCCATACGATGTTACATGTCAGTAAAACTGGGAAAATGCCAAGAAATGAAGACTGTGTAAGCACAGTCAAATCCAATAGCTGCCCTCCTGATGCAAATACTCACCTATTTTTTTGTTTTGTTTTGTTAAGGTTATTCACAAGAAGGCAAAAAAATCTCTAAATATTTTCTTTTGCATCAAGTTAGAAGAGTTAATTATGCTGCTACTTCTTATTAAACTCATATTTCGTAATTTTTAAGACATTATTTATTTATTTGTCAGAGAGAGAGAAAGAGGAGAGGGACCAGCAAGCAGAGGGAGAGGGAGAAGCAGGCTCCCCATGGAGCAAGAATCCTGAGGCAAGCCTCGAACCCAGGACCCCCGGATCATGCCCTGAGCTGAAGGCAGATGCTTCACCAAATGAGCGCGCCCTACACTTGTATTTTGAAAAGTGAGCTTTGCTGGAGATCCTTGCTTCAGAATTCTTGTACTCTGTTTTTATCAGAAGAAAAATATTTTAAACCAGGAGCTTTTAGAATTAAAAAAAAAAAAGTCCTTTCTCTTTCAAAACGGAGCCTTTTGTACCTAAATTTTGAAGCATAGTGCCCCAAATGAAGAGTGCATAGTCTGCTATCAATCCTGCAGAGAACAAAACACTCTGAGGTTGTAGTTAGTAATAAACAAGGAAGGTGAAATTTTTACCAGGTGCAAAGAAATTGCAGGGAAGAAAAGAAGCAAAGAAACCCTCACCAAGTATAGACAACAGGGCTTCAGAGTGGTCATCATTTAAAGACCTATTCTAAATAATTGATGATGAACTAATTAATAGTGAATTTTGTGTCTCTTATAATTACTAACATTGGTTAACTGAACCCTAATAAATATCACATTAGCTATTGAAAAGTTCATTTTTGTCAGTACCACTAATCCTGTCTTCAAACATTCGCATAAATTATTTCTCTGAAGCTGAAAGCTTCTTGCTCTCTTTTCTCCTGTAAAGAGGGTCATTGATTCATTCTTACAACCAATAACTTTTACCTATTTATATAAATAGCACAAAATTATTCTCAATATTTGAGGTCACACCATTTAGTTATGATTCTATGAATCCAATGATTCAGATAGTGAGTTTTTAAAGAGACACTTTAAATTTAAAAGAAAATGTGTACCTTATCTTAATGCCATCTTTTTTTAAAAGGCAACTAGGAAAAGCCTCTCCTTTGAGCTGAAGTTTGAGTTAACTTACAGGTAGCATTATAATATCAATCATCCGCTTGATGCCTTATTTTGCTCTAATAAATGTCCAATTTCTTATTTGTATCAGAAATAGGTATTTTTAGGTTCTGATGAATTGTATTTAAAAAAGCTAATCCCAATAGCATAGAGTTAAGAACCTCACATATATGGCACGTTTCTGAGTGTTCAAATCATCATCAGACGCTTACATTCGGTATTTGTCCAGGATGAAGCAGAATAGCATTGCTTCTGGCTAAAATACAACTGAAACCATGGGTGCCTGGGCGGCTCAGTGGGTTAAGGCCTCTGCCTTCAGCTCAGGTCATGATCTCAGGGTCCTGGGATCGAGGCCCCACGCCGGGCTCTCTGTTCATCAGGGAGCCTGTTTCCTCGGCTCTCTCTGCCTGCCTCTCTGCCTACTTGTGACCTCTCTCTGTCAAATAAATAAATAAAATCTTTATAAAAAATACAAGTTAAACCAAATTATTCTCTAGAAATTGGTAAGTTAGGATGATATAACATAATAAAAACTATCTCCGTTATTTTTCTTTGGTGACTTCTATACAGATGACCTCCTAAATATTTCAGAACCATAAGTATTCTTTGGCTAATACTGTCTGATGGTGGTCACAGTGGTTTTACCCTTATAATATTTTGAATAAGTGTACTTTAAAAACGAATTCTATAAAGCCATTACAGGGATATTGATAAAATGTCTTGAAGACTCTTCTGATGCCACCAAAGTTGTTCTTGGGCTATTTCTTTATCCATTATGCAAATATTTCAGCTTATTAATAATTAAAATAGCAACACATTAATAATTAGAATCTCCATTACAAATCTGACCTTTAATTGAATTCTATAAGAATAGCCTGAAAAATGAGCCTCTTGATTTATGCTCAGAATAAAGGTTAAACACCGTTTTCCTAGTCAGCGGAGGGCTCGTCCTTCTCTCTAGCCCAGAACCACAGAGGGAAGGTATTTCTGCAGGCATGTTTTCTCCTCGTTACGCTCGTTTTACTAATGAGCCAACAAGAGCACAGAATTTGGGAGCCCCTCCATTGTCTGCTCTGTGGTCCCACTTTCCCAGGACAGTTCGGGAAGCTAACCCTTTCCAGAGGTTTAAAAAACAAAACTAGGTATGAGTTGTGTCTACACAGAGCTCTCTGTGAGGCATCTTAAATGAGCTCAGTCAATCCAGACACAGGCCCGGGGAATCCAATCAATCAATTTGACTGCGTTTTTTTCTCATTTAATTAGTCATTGAAGTACAGTGATTGACTGGATGCCTTGTGTAGACACAGCTTTTATTATACACACAAATTCATGCCTGAAGACCCTGCAGAAAAGGGTTATAATCTGAGTTTAGTCGTGCCCCTATTTGGAGACAGCATCTGGGACCTCACATCTATAAGGACGTCAGTGGGGGGCTTGTGTCCTGACCGACAGAAGGACGCAGAAGGACCTTGGCTTTCTTTGTCCTCTACTTGGAGAAGCCAGGTGGTGTCACAGCCCCAGGCCCCCTCCCTTTCCCACCTGGGTCTCTGCACACAGAGGTCACTGCCTTCAGGCACTTTGCAGGCAGTCAGAATCCGAGGTGGGGAGGAGGTTATATTGTAAGTGGGGGAAAGTGATGTCCTCATCAGTTACACAAACAGAAAGCAGATTTGCTCAAAAACAATGCATCCGATGAAGATGAGTGGAGGAGCCAAGATGGGGAGCAAGCGTGCCCGGGGCCGTCCCCTCGCATCGCCCCTGCGAACTCTGTTCCGAGGGCACCGGCAAGGCGGCCGGTGAAACTCCACTGTTGCCTGCTCTTTCCTCTCTGTGCCACCCCCAAAATCACTCATTCCACGCCAGTCGGTGCTCAGGACACAGATTTCCATGACATACAAAATACCGCTGTATGAATGAAAAGTGATCATGGACCAAGAGTGGGTTAAGGAGCTCAGATTTATGCTGTAAGAGAGCTAAGGAATGGGATGTAAAACTTGTGAGTTCACAGGTGTATTTTGTTTGCCTGCATTGTTCTTCTCTAAAAAAAAAAATAATCACCGAGGTTTAGGTGTGAAAATTGCACAGTCATGGTCACTTCTAATATATTTAGGTTTTTAAAGAGATTTTTTAAAATGTATTTATTTAAGAGAGAGAGAGCAGGAGCAGGGGTGGGGGAGGCAGAGGGAGAAGCAGGCTCCCCACTGAGCAGGGATCCTGAGTGCAGGGCTCCATTCCAGGACCCCGGGATCATGACCTGAACCTTAGGCAGAGGCTTAACGACTCAGCCACCCAGGCGCCCCTGATATATTTGGGTTTTGGTCTCTAATCTGGAGCCACAAGTGAGACGCAGCACCATTGTGGGGCAGACTGGGCCTCGGCCTGGGCACAGTCACACCACCGCGGCCTACTGAGGAGTCCTCCACATTCCTATGCTTTTGTCATGTTGATTGCTCTCCTTTTATTTCTGCTTCAAAAATGCTCTTGGATGGAACAATTTCACTTCTGTGTATTTATGCAAAGGAAATAAGATCAGTGTCTCAAGGAAACGCAGGCCCTCCCGTGTTCTTGGCAGCATTAGTCACAGTGGCCAGACTGGAAACATCCTGAGTGGCCTTGACAGGAAGCTGGATAAGGAAAATGCAGTTTACAAGGACAACGAAATATTCCTCAGCCATAACCAAAAAGAAGGAGAAATCCTGCTGCTATTTCCAACAATGTGGATAAACTGGAGGGCATTAGGCTAAGTGACATAAGTCAGAGAAAGACAATTAGTGTGTGATCTTATTTATCTGTGGAATCTTAAAAAAAAAAAAAAAAGAGTGCATAGAAACAGAGAGTTGATTGGTGGTGGCCGGAGGCCGGGGTGGCCGGGGGGGAATGAGTGGACGGGATCAAAACCCAGGTCTAGGAGCGGGTGTAAAGCACGGTGGCTCTCATCGAGAACAGTGCGTTCATATTTCAAAGTTGGTAAGGGCGGAGGTTTGACAGGTTCTAGCACAGGGAGACAAGAGGGCGGGCCAAGCTCAGCGTGTCCCCGACCTCACAGCACTAGTCCTTTTGCAACACACATGTGTACAAGATCACTACACGGACACCTTAAATCATACAATGTGGTATGTCCATCACATCTCAATACAGCCAGAAGGAAACCTTAAAAAAAGGAGAGAAAGAAAGGTTACACAATTAAGTTAGGAGTTTTGCATTCTTTGAGAACATTCAGATAATTTGGCAACAGTAGACCCCCGTTTTTACATAGAATCGACCCAATTTGGGTGGAGGTGTGTCTCCTCTAGAAGGCTCACAGTAGGCACTCGTGGTTCATTTCACGCCGTCGGTGTGTCTTCTTTAGACTCCTGAATCTGGACCTCCGAGTGCCTGAGTCGCGCTCGCTGACTCGCGGGCACAGGGACGTGTCCCGGCCTCTGCACGTGCCAGCACTCGCTATCTCTCCTGGAGAGTCGGCTAGGAAGACATCTCTCCCACGTCTCCTTTCAGGGCTCATCTGCAGCCCTGGGTGTGTACTCATGATGTAGACTTCACTTTGCATCTCCTCCCTGAAAGGATTGCATGACATTAAATTCTAGGAAATGCAATAAATCAGTCTTCTCCATGTCCGGATGTAAAGAGTCACAAAGGTTGCTCTTACCACACTCAACGAGGTAATTCAGGGTTTACCTGGAGAGACGTGTTGGCGTCACTTGGGAAGGGGACACAGACAGCTGGCATCCGACTGTCATGTCCTTTCTCGCTCCTTCTCAGTGTAATTCCCAAAGACTTCCCCATCCTGGTCAAAGATCCATTGAAGACGAGTCTTTCCCAGCTTTCCAGCCATTCTATGATCACTTCATTATTGTAAAGTTATTAATATTAATGTGGTGTTTATTGCACATGATCAACTTTGAATGAGGCAACTTACCTATTGTCCCGGACGGATCATAGTTTGTGTTGAACACACAGATAAGACTGGCCATTTAGTTAAATGGATGGCTTCTCTGCTGTTCCTCCTGAGAGGAAGGGAAGCTAGGTTACAAGGACACAAAACCTGTCCTCCGTGGGTTTGCCTGCCTTCCTGGACAAGAACGTGCAGGTGGGACAGAGTGCGTGCCACTCCCCGGGCAGGTGGGACGGAGGTGCGTGCCACTCCCCGGGCAGGTGGGACGGAGGTGCGTGCCACTCCCCGGGCAGGTGGGACAGAGTGCGTGCCACTCCCCGGGCAGGTGGGTCGGAGCACGTGCCACTCCCCGGGCAGGTGGGTCAGAGCGCGTGCCACTCCCCGGGGAAGGTGGGACGGAGCGCGTGCCACCCCGTGGGCAGACAGCATCACAGCCAGGGCGCAGGGTGGCCTGACCCGGTGGTCATCAGGTGAGATGGCCAACGCGTAGGTGATTTCATTACTGTGCTCACGTTCTCTCCAAAACACATTTTTCTTTAATCCCGTAGCGCGGGGGACCATTCCAACGGACTGCTTCTCTGGACGCAGCTGGCGTGTGCCTCTGGTACACGGAGGGCTCCGGGGGCTCATGGCTCATGCCCAGCCCTACTCCACGGTGGCGGGGAAGCTGGCCATAGTTCTGGGGTGGCGGAGAACGCGGGCACTCAGCCTCATGTCTGGGACACGAAGCAGGAACACAGCTCCTGCCCTGAGGCTGCTTTGAAGATGACAGGACATGCTGCCTGTGGAAATACTCTAAATTTACAGAAACTGCGCAAATACTGTGTGCTGATATTTTGCAGGGAAATTGGGTCTGTGCAGGGTTCTTACCATCATGATTCCTTTTCACAATTAACTCATTAATCATGGTATCTCGTATGTATCACAGAGAGAGCACTACAGTGTCTGTGTGTGTGCATGTGTGTGTGCATGCATACACACACAGGGAGAGAGAGAAAAAACTATAGGAAACAATGCTTCTATCGAATAAACAAAAAGAGTCATGTGTCATCAAGTTTCCATTGGGAATACGTTGTAGGACACTGGGGAACACAGGAAGGTGCTTCCTGAGAAGTTTTTCTCTTCTAGAACCTGAGTTGTTGTTTCAAGGGCCAATTAAAGGTCACACTTGAGATCAGCAGGTCACAAGGTTCTCAGGAGCTTTGCGTCTTTGGAAGGCTGAGTTCTGGCAGAGTCTGTTGCCCACTGTGGGGGGTGTGGTCCTTCCCGCCGAGCCCACAGCACTCCTGGTCCTGCAGACCCCGTAAGCCCCCGCTGCCCCTCGAGAGCAACCAGCCTCTCCCCTCCCACCACCACCTCCACGGAACTAGGCTTCCAGGGCTCATCCCACTAACAAACAAACAAACAAACAAACAAGCAGAAAAAGGAGACCAGATCATAATGAACTGGGCCGAGCGTGATTGTGATGCATTGATTATCGCCGCACCTGCATTTGACTTGCTTGGCTCTTGTCTTGCTCCCGGGGAGTCTCAGAAACAATGTGGCAAACCCTGAATGCTGCAAGTCTGCCTTCTGTCTCTTCCTTCCTAAGCCAGTGAGTATTTTAACAAACATGATAGGATGACTTTGTTCCCATAGTTATCTATATACGTTATGGCAAGTGAAAAGAAGTAAGAAAACTCTCCGATTTATTAAATGCATAAATGTATTAAAGGGTCCCAATACAGACTTCCGCTGACCTGCATTGCATCACAACTTTATGTGTAGGAATGCAGGTCTAAAGTGGCTGCATAGTTATAAACATATTTAGTTCATGTTCTGTCACGTAATAACAGGTTTTCTTGTTTACTCCTACCAAAATCTCCTACTGAATAAAATGTGACCTGAATGGCCATACTCTACATTTTCGAAGCAATACTAGCAGGATGCAGCATTTTTACGCCCTGACCCTCCTACATTTTTTCTCAAGACAAGCTCTGCCTCACTGGGATCTTTTTGAGCCAGAAGAGTGCCGGTCCGCCCAGACCCAGCTTGGGTCCTCGCGCATCTCACTGGACTGAAGAGTAGCCGGCGGCCATCCGGAGGGGGTGCGTGCCCTCCCTGGACCAGGACATCGGAGAAGGGGCTCTGTCCCAGGCAGGGGGCTCACCCTGCGTCAGCCACGGTCGTCCAGGGACATGCTCTGTGCATTCCATCGTTTGCTCCTCGTTTGTGTTACTTATTTTTTCTCCAAGAACATATTTACCATAATTTCAAAATGTTTCTATTTAAAAGCCAATTCAATTACTATATAGTGTGTCATTAGTTTCAGGGATAGAATTTAGTGATTCATCGGTTACCTAGAACACCCAGTGCTTATCCCATCACGTGCCCCCCTTCGTGCCCATCGCCCAGCTACCCCAGCCCCCACCCACCTCCCCGGCAGCAAGTCTGTTTGTTTCTTACGATTAGGAGTCGTCTATGGTCTCACTCCCTCTCTGATCTCATCTTGTTTCATTTTTCCTTCCTTTCCCCAGTGTTCATCTGTTTTGTTTCTTAAATTCCACATATGAGTGAGATCGCATGATTTTACTTGTCTTTAGAACTTTCAAAATCAGGTAGCCTCAGAATTTTAATAATTCATAAACAGTTTTCATAATTTGAATTTAAAATAATAAAATAAATATTTTATTCCAAATCTGTAGCATAGCTCAAGAGATGTCCAACATCTGAAAATACTTAAAAGCCCTGTTTTACATGGCAATTTTTACGATATATTCACTTTTTCTTTCTTGGAAAGTCTGTGGCTTAATACTTTGTCTCAGAAACGATGAACTTGCAATACATAATATACATTGTGTTGAATTCCGCATTCATTACTAGTGCAGAGCGTGAGAACTCATGGTGCATGGAGGGAGGGAGGAGCTCAAGAAGCTTCTGGACACATCAGTTAGTGGAAGTGATCCATGGAAAATCTGAAGTAAATTCACCAATAATATAATCTCACGCAGGTACAGATAAATTTGGAGGAGTACAGATCCAAGAGTCCCGTGATCGCGATGAAGGCAACGAGCAGCCATACCCAGCGCCGGCACGTACCGCTCACTGATCCTTCGGAGCAGTGCCACGGAGTGTCTCTATCCTCATCACTGCCTTCAGGTGTCTCCCCGAAGGTCATCCCACCCAGAAGCTGTGCATGTGGGGCCCAGTGGACAGCTATGAAGCACAGCGCTCCTGAGGAGCAGGTTCATGGCTCGAATGGGTCTCAAGGTAGGTAGGGATGTTTGGAGAGAAGCAAGGCTCTCCCTCCTCCTGTATTTTGGCATCATCTTCTCTTAACCACATGAATAGAGTGCTCACATGTCCACTGAGGCTCTCCTTATCGCACTACAAACTCCTTGTGCTCCACACCACTGTCCCCGTAGGACGGCCCCGAGCAGGTCTGGCGGTGAGGTCCACACTAGCAGAGCAGCAAGTGTCCACATGCGTTAGGGGGCATTTATGGTCTATGCCCAACTCCAAGCAGTGTATGCATTTCACACAGCTGCTCTGTACAGGGTGTGATTTTATGGGAAATCCACTGGACTCAAAGAACCGGCATGTCCCCCATGTCTCAGAGCTGTTAGATACCTAGTTGTCACAGACCCCCACCCCATCTGAGGCCAAATCTGAAGTCCACACTCTCCTCTCATGCACCGCATCTTGTGGTGTTATCCAATGGCTGTGCGCTCACACATGAGCCCAACGTCTTAGCCCCAGGTCCTTTATATAAAATGCATCTATAGATAATTTGTTCATCAAGCCCCATCCTAAGCTAACATAGGATTGTCAGGAGGACAGTTGTTGGAGGGGTCCCTTCATAGGCAGACTCTACATTTATATAAGGTGTTACCCAGTTTCAAAATAAGCTGTGGTTCACCCTGTCCCCTAGTTGAACAGCACTGTCCACCTCAAAGGCCAACCAACACAGAGGTTCCAGAACTGTGCCCCTCGTCAATTTGTCCAGCGACTGTGGACTGCTGTGTTTAGACTGACCCACCAGAACTGTATTAGGTGTTGGCATGGGGGAGAAATGAAGACTCGTGGTCTCTTTGCTTTGTGTTTTAGGCAAATGCCAGATATTTGTATAGGTAGAGAAGTTACTGGAAGGAGGTGATCTTCACCAAGACGTCATAAAAGTAGATTATTTCAGACTCTCCGAGGAGAGTGGAGACAAAGGACAAAGCACAGACCTGGGCATGGCAGTGACATCAGCAACCACAGGGGCTGGGACATGGTGGAAGGGAGTGCCCACTGCTTGAAGAAAAGGCAGGGTCGACGGGAAGTCACCTGCAGATGGGGAACCTGTGAAACGTCCACAGATAGGTAGACCTAGAGAGTGCTCCCAGCCATGGCAAGTTTAGCATTCTGATTTTCGTTTTAATAAACGGCCTCCATAGCCAGAATGCAAAGAGGGAGAAATCGATTGAGTCCCTGACGTCCAAGGAAGGCAATTATTCCTTGAAAAAGAACTTGGAGGACATTTTGTCAACCACCTGACAGATGGATGTACAAGTGAATTTAAGGGACAAGGACTTAATAAACTCAGATTCTGGATTACATTAAATACTTCACTTTAGCCTGTGCTTACCGCGGATCCAGACATTTGAGTATAGTGGTCTTGTGCTCAGCTGGAGGGACCCCCACACTCCTGCGGGCTGTTCCCATCAGGGGACCTCCACGTCGCTCACACAGCAGCACCTCGCACTGGGTCACACACAACCTCATGCCGGAGACCGTCCAGAGCCCTTTCCCTCCGAGGGTCTAGTCCCGCGTTACCTGAGGAGGAGAGGAAAGGAGACCCCTCATGCTTCCCAAAGCGCAACAATTACAAGCAAGCAGACACATTTGGATAGGATTTTGGATCCTTTGAGCATGGGAGAATTGTGTGTGTGTGTGTGTGTGTGTGTGTGTGTGCACGTATGCATGTGTGTACTTGTGTAAGGTTACTTATTCAACAGTGTAAAGATAGCCAACCTGGTAAAGAAAGCCCAAGGTTTTATGATTCTAGCAAATGATTCCATTCTGCTTGTGTCAATCTTCACCTCTGAAGTGGGGACGGTAGCAGGAACTACTTCATAATTTGGGAAGACTGGATGAGTTCATCCATGGCAAGCACTTGGAACAGAGCCTGATAGATGGCAAATTCTCAATATTTATTAATTTTTGTTAAAACTAAATTTGGAGAGGAATCTACATTTCTTTAGACCAAATAAGTTACCATGTTTCAGCTGGACTTGTATAAGGAACATGCATATATGAAATACATGTGATATGTGAACACACACACACACACACACACATACACACCCCTACCTCACTGGAGTTAGTACCATTTTTATACCAATTTTAAATGTAGTATGACCTGTGGCTCATAAACAGCAGCTGGGACATGAACTGATACAGTCATATTTTGGAGCCCGTGCCTTCATATCTGCTATAAATAGGAAAACATAATTATTAATAATACCAGTAAAATTTTTAATGACAACTTGAATTTGTATGGGACAATATTTTTAATTTTCTTTTGCATGTCTCTATAATTTTTATTATATTTGATACACTGAGAAAATAATATAAATGCTTTGAAATAATTTCAGTTTCAGGTAGTGTAACATTAATTCTACAAATAAAACTATGGGCCCCAAAAGTAAGTGATCTGAAATTTGCATTGCTGTTTCTCTACAGTCATTTTCCTACTACTTATCCTTGAGCTATTTCATTGGACAGAAGAAATATAAGAAAGGGAAGGTAGGAAAAATGTCAGATTTTATATTGCCCTGGTAACTGTTCTTCCTATAAGCAAATTTGGTTTCTTGACTCATTGATTATTATTTGCTTACCTACTGTGTTCCTGACCCCTTATTGAGTCTCTGTATTGCCAGCCTAAGTATGTCATCCAAATCTGGTATTTCCCCTTGTCAGAGTCCCTACATTTCTTTGTAAGAATTATTTATTTTATTTTTTTTAATTTAGGGGATGAGGATATATCACTTTCTTTGCATGTCTTAAGAGCACTCGAGGAAACCATGAACATTTTCAAAAACTATGTAAGTATCTCATGCTTCTCACCAGAGAACTGAAACCTTCAATTTATATCAACAACTCTCCATCTTTTACAGATTTTGAGAATTGTAGCCACCTTGAGGACAGAAACTATGACTTCTTTCTCATTTTATCCTTAACCCTAAGCAGAGTGGCCAGTGGTCTCTAGTCGTTCTCATTGTGTGTATTTGAACTACAGCCTACCTAAGGAGGATTGCCCCTTCTGTATTTGGCTATAAGTCAATATTGAGAAATTTGATCAGATATCAAATCAACATCAGAGGAGCATGGACATCAGGTTCGTATTCTGATCGACTGAGTTTAAAAAAGAGCAGAATACGTTTTAAATAGATGTTTAATGCTAACACGTGGTTTTTTATATATATTAATATCTCACAAATCCTCCCCCTAAACCTAAAATATAATCAAATATATAACATCAAAATAAATAAAATCTTTAAACAATACATAACATCAGTGGTAACTGAAGTAGTCATCAATGAAGTTTGAGGAGGAATTCTTTCTTTAGAGGCACTGCTCCATAGAAGACACACAGATGGCTAACAGACCCATGAAAAAATGTCCATCATCACCAGCTATCGGGAAATTCAAAGCAAAACCAGACTGAGATCACACCTTACACCAGTCAGAATGGCCAAAATTAATAAGTCAGGAAACAACAAGTGTTGGAGAGGCTGCAGAGAAAGGGGAACCCTCTTACACTGTTGGTGGGAATGCAAGTTGGTACAGCCACTTTGGAAAACAGTGTGGAGATTCCTTTAAAAATTAAAGATAGAGCCACCCTTTAACCTGCAATTGCACTACTGGGCATTTACCCCAAAGATACAGATGTAGTGAAAAGAAGGGCCATATGTACCCCAATGTTCATTGCAGCAATGGCCACAATCGCCAAACTGTGGAAAGAGCTAAGGTGCCCTTCAACAGATGAATGGATAAAGAAGATGTGGTCCATATATACAATGGAATACTATGCTTCCATCCGAAAGGATGAATACCCGACTTTTGTAGCAACATGGACTGGACTGGAAGAGATTATGCTGAGTGAAATAAGCCAAGTAGAGAAAGTCAAGTATCCCATGGTTTCACTTAATCTCTTCTCATCACAGTATGAAAGCTGTTCTTTATTTGTTGTCTGTTTTAGAATTAAACTTGCATGCCAGCTAACTGGCATCTTCAAATTACTAAAAGTCTGTTTGTTTGGGTTTTTTTCCTTTCCATAAGTTGATTTTTTCAAAAAGTGGGAAAATTCCAACTATTTTATGTTTAAGAAGTTACCAGTCTTTGATAACTTTGGGTAACGGTATTTTCATGGAAAAGTATTACATGTGCAGAGAGAAGACCCTATGATCATATGGTGATAAGGCTAAATAGAGAGTCTCAGACAAAATGCACTAATCAGCACAAGGTGGGCTAGGAAGGCAGACGAGCTTGAGATGCATTTGCAGACTGAGGACATGCTCACAACCACAAATGCAGCAAATGTATCCTGACTTAGAGGGCGTGATGGGGGAGAATTACCACCAAGTGAGCGGTGGCTATTTTCTTTGTGGAACTGAATAAATATGAAGCTTTTGATTAGATTGTTTTGCATATGCTTATTCCTTCATTTTCTTAACTCTAAATGCAGATGGTTGTAGGTATAGCCATGGACCATTCTAGAAAGAAACAAAAAATTAAATTGCTTTTTTCAATGTTTGAACATCCTTTCTACCTTCTCTGGGGAGCTGAGTTCATTTAAAAAGCAACTTAAATGATGTGTGGTGTTCTCTATTACTGATGAAAATAATAATGACAGAGCCAAAGAGTTTGTTTACGACTGAAGGTGGGGCATATGCAAAAGAAGATTTGCTCATAAGTGAGGTCCCTCATAAGTGAGGTCAAATGGAATGAAGATTTTTTTTTCTATTTCTAATATTAAAATTATAAGGATTATTTAATTTGAGGAAATGTGACTTTATAAGTACAATTCCTACACCAGATGCAAAACCCTATTCTTTTGCAAGTGATCTGAGCAGTGTCCCATGTGTGCTGAATTATAACTTGGAGAGCAGATTTAGTCATTCTTCTGCTTTGATCTATCAATTCCACTAAGCTTTGTAGCAGAGAGAATACAAAATAATATTTTAAGGAAATCTGATTCTTGAGGCTGTTGTGCTTCCTTATACATAAATTACCCTTAAACCACACTGGTTATTGAAATAAAAAAATCCATTTCTCTTACATTGACAGTTCCTTTGGGGGCAGGGAAGTTTCCTTCACCGAGTTGGATAAGCAAAATCGGCTGTGACACCAATGTGATTATTACAGTCGTGCTTTTTATTTTTAATATTTTCCTCTTGACAGATTTATTTCTTTTCAAATCAGAAATATTTCTTCTTAGGAAAGAATATACAGCCCCCTTATATTTTCTGATGCTGAAAATTACCAGATGCCAAGCTGTGAACATAAGGAAATTGAAGACCTTTGAGGGTGACCTTAAGAACCACCAAGGTGGGGAATTGTGATATAGTGGTTTAGGCAATTTCATTGTTGCTGCTTGGTTCGTGAAAAATGAGAAATAGGTTTTCTATTACTAAATATAATGAATTTCCTTTCTACCCTGTCACCAATTGTCAAACTTCATTAAATGGAAGAAAGACCTGGACCAAACATTTATAGAGGGGTGCTATGAATATCCATGTCGTACAGTGGATAAAAGCTACATAATTTAGATAACGATTTCATTTTGGCCGGAAATTTTAAACTAATGAAGTTAGTCAATGAAGTCATACTGTACATACTTCGACCTATAAATAAAATATTTTAAAATGTCCTTCACTAATGTTATATATGTATATATCATGTCACATATATTAAATATCACATCCAAGTGGTTCCATGAAGAGGTTAATCATTTTCTAGGCAACCACAGGGGTTTTATTGAGTACCTGTCATGAGACAACACCGGCAATTTAATGGGTAATTACATACGACCCAATGATCTACAATACCATAAGGAAGAAAGAAATGACAATGTTAAGTACCTGGTCACTAGATGCTATATGCCATTTTATTTAAAGGTCAATAAAGCCCAGTGAGTTAAAATGTCTGGATCATCTTTGTGTTTCATATTCTTTAAAGGTTTGTGAATTAGTCTTAGTGAAAATAAGTCTTCATATTTACTGTTGGTCACTTCATACTTTCAGAAACATTACGTTTTGCTGTTAGCTTTCCATCTCCTATGTGATCACAGCCTAAGAGGGGAAGAGTGGTACTAGAATCAGATAACCAAATTCCCATCCTTGGTCTGTCTGTGACCACCCTGGGCATGTGGCCAAGATTCTCAGAGCCCCAGGTTCCTCCTGTGAAACATGTGGGAATGACAGTATCTTTTCTAACTTGAAAGGCAAATGAAATATTGGCAGAAGCTCCCCACGAAGTTCCTGGCACATGAGAAGCATTCACATGTTTGTTGTGTGGATATATGTTTAGATTATAAAAAATTCTACCCAAATAATATTGAAAAGCAGATTTGATGGAGCAGTTAAGAGAACCAGTAATTCTCAGAAGACAACATAGAAGACTCTCGTTACTCTTGGACAAATAATAACTAAGAAGTGCTCGGTTATATGATAGTCACAAGAGATGTCGGAGAAATCGATTATGTCCTCCAACTATCCGTCATGCAATGGATGTTAGTTGTAACACATGTGGGTGAGCATTAGACTTTCCTCAAGGCAGACGGGAAAAAGTCTAGAGAAAATATCAAGCTGGCTTCACGTCCAAAGTCTCCAAAACAGAAGACAACCTGTGAGCCAAAGAAAGATTGAGAGAGAGAGAGAGAGAGAAAGGTTATAAAAATTGAATCAGTAACACACAAACAACACAAATGAATGAAAAGGGAAGTTGTCCAAAGAAATCAATAAAGCGGTAGAAGCACATTTATTTTGTGCACAGACTTTAAAAAGGTATATTTAATAAACATTGTTTTATTTGGTCCACAAGTGAGACGTGAGTATTTTCAGCATTTTATAGACAAGATCCATAGAGATTCCACAAAAGTTGAAATCATTCCATGGCAAAGAGATAAGTCATGGTTAGAATGGACTGTAGTGCATTCATCTGATGCCAGACCAGTAGACTGTAAGGTACTATCTTCAAATTAAAAAAGAAGAAGGTATACAGAGGGACACAAAATTAAAAATACATTATAAATTTTTATACTACCATGTCCAGTACTGCCATCCGTATAGTTAAGCTCCCAGTAAATTCTAAAAGCCCAGACTGTCAATCAGCTGTCATTTCAGGAACTGGACCTATATTTGGATCCTGGTATCTAAGAATCGGTATGAGTTTTTTAGTCTCTAAAATAGAGGCAATCACCTAGTATCTTAAAATATGTATGAATGTATGTATGTATGTATTTATTTATTTTCTCCCTCTTGCTGGACCCTGGAACATTCTCTTTTTTTTAATTTCTTTTTTTAAAGATTGTATTTATTTATTTGAGAGAGAGTAAATGAACAAGGGACAATTCGAGAGAAAGACTGAGAGAGTATGAGCTGAGCAGGGAGGGAAGGGGCAGAGAGAAAGGGAGAAGCTGACTCTCTGCTGAGAGGGGAGTCCAAGGCAGGGCTCAATCCCAGGACCCTGAGATCCCGGGACCATGACCTGAGCCAAAGGCAGTCGCTTAACCAACTGAGCCACCCAGGCGCCACTCCCTCCTGTTCTTGATTTCTAGTTCATACTTCGATGATCAGAAAGGATGCTTGATATGATTTCTTATTAAATAGTATTAAACAAGATAAATTATTAAATAAGATAATCTTACCAAAGTTATTATGACTTATTTTGTGATCTAATATTTAATCTATCCTAAAAAATATTCCACGTGCACATGAGAAGAATATATATCCTTCTGTATTAGATGAGATAGACCATGTATACCAGTTAGCTGCATTTGTTCTAAAGTATAGTTTATGTCCAAAATTTCCATATTGATCTTTTGTTTGGATGGCATTCCTTTTGTTGGAAGTTGGGTGTTAAAGTTACCTAGTATTATTATATTATTGTCTGGTTCCTTGCTTTAGATTTGCTATTATTTCCTTAATATACTTAGGTACTCTGACATTGGGAGCACATGTGTTATTAATTGTTATATCTTCTTGATGAATTGACTTCATTATTATACAATGACCATTTTTTGTCTCTTGTTACAATTTTTTTTTTTACGTAAAGTCTATTTTCTCTGATTTAAGTATAGCTACTCTGCTTTCCTTTGGCCTCTACTTGCATGAGATATCTTTTCTCATCCATTCACTCTGAACCTATGTGTATACTTGAAGATGAAGTGACTCTCTTGTAGACAGCATAGAGCTGGGTCTTGTTTTTATCCCTCAGTCACTCTGACTTTTGATTGAAGATTAAATAATTATTGATAGGCAAGAAGTTGCTGATGCCCTCTCCTTGTTGTCTGGCTGTGCTGCGATTTCTTCCTCTTTCGCTCTTCCCCCTTGTGACTTGATGATTTTCCATAGTAGTGAATAAGTCTATTTTAAGCTGGTAACGACTTTGATTGACTACAAAAATGCCACCTGCAGATGCCCCCTATATTTTATTATTTTATCACACCATTTACATCTTTCCATATTACATATTTATTAACATTTTTGGAGATATAGTTATTTTTTAAGATTTTTTTAAAGATTTTATTTATTTGACAGTGAGAAACACCGCTAGAGAGGGAACACAGCAGGGGGAGTGAGAAAGGGAGAAGCAGGCTTCCTGCCGAGCAGGGAGCCCGATGTGGGGCTCGATCCCGGGTCTCCAGGATCATGACCTGAGCCGAAGGCAGTTGCTTAACCAACTGAGCCACCCAGGTGCCCCAAGATTTTATTTATTTATGTATTTATTTGACAGAGAGAGATCACAAATAGGCAGAGAGGCATGCAGAGAAAGAGAGGGAAGCAGGCTTCTTGCCGAGCAGAGAGCCCGATGTGGGGCTCGATCCCAGGACCCTGAGATCATGACCTGAGCTGAAGGCAGAGTCTTTAACCTGCTGAGCCACCCAGGCACCCCTGTAGATATAGTTATTTTTAATACTCTTGTTTTTTAACCTTTACATTGGAGATAAATGATTAACATACCTCCATATGACAGTATTGGAGTAGTGCGAATTTGACTATGTACTTACTTGACCAGTGTGATGTGTATCTGCTTTCGTGTCCCTGGTCAGCCTCCTTCCATTTCAGCTGGAAGAATGCCTTGCCACATTGCCTAAGGCAGGTCTCATGACGAACTCCCTCAGCTTCCATTTGTCTGAGAAAGTCTTTCTCTCCTTCATTCTGAAGTAATTACTTTTCCAGGTCAATTATTCTCACTTGGCAGTTTTTTGTTTGTTTGTTTCTTTTAGAGCTTTGAATACATCATCCCTCTCCCTCCCACCTGCAAGGTTTCCACTGAGAAATCTGCTGATAGTCTTTGGGGGCTCCTTTGTATGTAAGAAATGCATTTTTCTGTTGTTGTTTTTGAAATTCTTTTTTTCCCCTTTGATTTGGAATCCTATATTATAATGTGTCTTGGAGAAGATCTTTTTGAGTTGAAATTTTTTGAGGTCCTTTGAGCTTCATGAACTTGGATGTGCAAAACTCTGCCATTACTTCTCCCTTTTTTAAAAGGAAACGGGAGGGGGAGGGACAAGCAAACTCTGCACTGAGCATGGTGCCCTATGCAGAGCTCGATTTCATGACCCTGAGATTATGACCCTGAGATCATGACGCAAGCTGAAACTAAGAGTCAGGTATGCACAATTGATTGAGCCACCCAGGCACTCCTCTGCCATTATTTCTTTCAATAGATTCTGTCCTTTGGTCTCCCACTTCTCCTCCCAGAACTCTAACGATACGTAGGTTGTTTCCTTTATTGGTGTTTGCAGACTTTCTTCACTTTTCCCATTCTTTCCTCTTTCTGCTCCTCTGATTGGATAGTTTCCGATGAGCTGTCTTGTACTTCACTGGTCCCTTCCTCTGCTTGGCTGAACCTGAAGCCCTCTGTTGAATTCTTCCTGTCAGTCCCTGCAGTCCGCAGCTCTCAGCCTTGCGCTTGGCTCCTCTTCCAGTTCCGTCAGAAGCTGGGCCGTGCCACTGACCTCACTCCATGCTTGACCTGAGTCTCTGGCCAGGCTCCCTAGTCAGGCTTCCATTATTTCCTTTCAGTATCTTCTCTGCAACCTCCCCTCTCAGCTCTCCTCTGGTGCTGTCAGTCTATGATGTCGCGGCACTAAATGTGCCCCAGTTGTCTCCGAGGCTCTCTCCATTTTCCTCTTTTTTCTTTCAATTCTATACTTATTGATCTATCTTCAAGCTTGCTGAAGATAGACGTCCTCTTCTTTTACCTAACTACCATCAGATAAAATCTACCATTAAGCCTCTTAGTAAATTTTTCAGTTCAATTATTGTGCTTCTGAAGTCTAGTATTTCCATTTGTTCTGTTTTTTATATAATTTGTATCCCCTTATGTTGATATTCTCCATTTGATGATCATCACCATCATATATTTCTTTTTTATTTCTTTAAGCTTGGATATCTTAAAAATACTGGAAAATATTTATAAGTTCTGCTTGGAAAGGTCTCCTAAAGGGGAAGTCAGATGTCTGTCCCAGGCAGTAGGCTTCATTCCTCTCCCTATGTCTAGGTTACACTCTCCTGTTTCTTCATATACCTCATATTTTTAATTGAAAACTTGATGTTATATGGGCACCTGGGTGGCCCAGTTTTTAAGTGTCTGCCTTTGGCTCAGGTCATGATCCCAGAGTCCCAGGATCGAGCCCCACATGGGGCTTCCTGCTCAGCAGGAAGCCTGTTTCTCCCTCTCTCACTCCCCCTGCTGTGTTCCCTCTCTGGCTGTGTTTCTCTCTGTCAAATAAATAAAATCTTTAAAAAAAAGAATTTATATTCTGTGTGTTATAATGCTGTTATTAATATTTACCAAAGTCATCTTTGAATACTATTGAATTTTGAAATATCTGAGTTTTGAAGGATCAAGACATTGGTTCATGAGAGAATTTCAAATCCAAGAATAATTAGTGTTGACTATACCTCCTAATAAAGAAATAGAAGGACACAGATTTCTTATAGTATAAACATTTCTCAGAACAACTATTAATGAGGCAAGAACTCAGGGGGAAAATGTATCTAGAGATATTTGGACCTCACTACTTCTTAGTTCCTTACAAATAAGTTATTTCTGAATATTAACTAAAAACACCAAGTTATTATAATTGGTAAAATGACATATATTTAAAATAGCTTGAAAAGCTATGATTTTAAGAATTTTCTCTTATCCACAGGGCCCTCTAGTGGAAAAAAGGCCACCAAGCCTGAAACTGCAGAAAAATGAGGCTTTAGAAAGCCCCATTTTACTTCTGATGAATATAAAATCTGGGCTTGGGAGAACTCTTTAGAAGTAATCTGTCCTGGCGACATCCTTTTCCTCATCAAAAATGCATTTGTTTAGGGAAAGAAAGATGAATGTTTAGGTAAAAATTCTAAAAATCGACATCATTTAGAATAAGCGATTCTGTTGATAGAGCACGTGAACATATAATGACAATGATCTTTTAAAAAATTTTTATTAACTTTTAACTCTTTATTAATGTTTAACTTTTTATTAACTTTATAACCCAATCACCGACAATGATCTTCTCAAAAACTGTTTTACACCTTCAGTTTTCCTAGAAATCTTTAAGTTGTTAAGTTGCTTGTTAATGAGTTTTCTATAGTGTTATTAAAGATGAAGGATATTAATGGCCTTGAGCACACATAAAGCACCTTTCCTACATCACTGGCTAATAAATAGTTTGGGTCCTTTAAAATTATTGAACAAATGCTTGAATTTTCTGCCAAATTTTTAGCCTATTTTTCATGCATTTATTTCTAACTTATTATTTTTGAAAACTTCCAGCTTTGATAAAATTCCTCATATTCATTAACCGACTTCAAGAATGATCATTCTATCCACTCCATCCATCCATAATAATTTGAAGTCTTGCTGGAATTTCTCCTAGGCTTATTAATGAAAACTGTTTCCTCTCTTCCTGCCCTACTGTGGGCTGCCTGAAGACAGGGGGACCCTGATTCTAGACTCAAAGCTCTGTGTAGGCTCGCTGGTCCCTGCGTTCCCACATTCTGCCCACCCTCCCTGCCGGAGTTGGTTCTGTGAATGCCTTTCTCCTTGCCCGCACGGGAAGGACAGCGGTGGTATCCGACCCTGTTTCTCATGCCCCGGGTCTACAGACATCCACAGGCATTGGGCAAGCGATGAATTACAGGAGAAACCTGGCCTTTTCTCCAAGAAGCTGTTGGAGGGTGTTTCTCATCCTGCTCTCAAGTGTCTATGGGTTCATACAAAACAGAGCTCTTTTCTCTCTGGAATCCGAGAGATGCTTCTTGGCCACCAGGCTCCAAGAGGCCCCTTCCCTCCCGGCAGCATGAGGTCACTGACTCCATGAAGGGGGGGGGATGCACACCTGTCCACAAGACCTCAGGTGCAGGACCAGAGGGCTGTAGGGAGTGCGAACCCTGCCCTCTGCCTCCAGCAGATTGGACAGGAGCCACGCTGGAGGAGGGCTCAGTGGGGAGAAGGCGCATAAGCCCAGAAGGGAGTTTGCCGTGAGGGCCTCCGCGCAGAGCTGTGTGGCGAGGCCGGGGAGGGGACGGCAGCTCCAGGCTGTTTCCAGCTCTCAGTCATTGCACTTGCTCCCAGCCCATCGGCGAGAAGCCACCGAAGACCAGCCTCAGACCCGTGACGGGGGCTTTGTGGCATCTTGTGATCTCGTGCACCACCATGTGTGCATTCAGGCATTCCTAGCAAGTTCCTTCCCTGTCTTCCTCAAGTTCCAAGTTACAGAGCTTAGGAGGCCCTCCCCAAACAGAGCAGATGCCTTTACAAGCATCCCTCCATGTTCTCCTCCCAGGGAAGAAGCTGGAAGATGCATTCTCTGGTCCCACGGGCCGTCAGGGTTCCAGGGTGGGAGGTGAGCTCTGGCAGAGGTCGGTGGGCTTCCACTGTGGGGGTGGCCATGGCCCGGGGGACCCTCCCACCACTCTCCCACCGGGACCCCAGTGTAGTCTATGAGACAGCAGCTGCTTTCTGATTCCTGGGTCACCACAGCCCTGGAATGACCCCATGTCTGCTTTCCAGGTTTTCCAACATCCTTGAAAGAACCCAATCTCTATATTTATAGATTATAGATTATAGATTATATAGAGAGATTATATTTAGAGGTTACTGGCTAAAACACAACAGCTGAGATTCTGTTTATAAGGCTCACTGTGGTGCAGACGGCAGCACCGAGAGGTGGTGGATGGGGAGGAAGGGAGAAAGGCCAGGTTATCCCGGAGTCCTGGGACCTACGTCCTTGAGTGGGGGTGAGGGTGAAGAGGCACAAGAGCCAAGGAGGCGGGTGGATGCCTGGGCCACTGGGGCACAACATCAGTGTAAGTTCGGCCTGATTGGGTCAAAGTAAGGGAGGGACGGGTCCCAGGACGCTGCCTGACTATCCAGATAGACCACGGAACCGGCGACTGCTTGTCACGCGACCACGGATGCTGATTTCAGCTTTGGACGTGAACTTTGAACTTAAGGTTTTGTTGAGTCTTGAAAGTGGAAACGTCATCCAGATTGAGCAATATGCCCAGTTTTGCGGCTCCGAGGAGAGGCTGGTATTTGATAATCGTCCGAGAATATCAGCAGTTAAGGCTGGCATAGCGGAGCAGCCCCGGCCAGCGCGGGCTCCGACTCCAGCCGCACCTGCCGCCGGCCTCCCCCCGCCTTCATCCCCACCGTCAGCGGCCCTTCCTGGAGGCCGCTCTACTTTCTCGAACTCTTTCTCTCCCTCCTGTCCCTCCTCAGCATTCCGTGAGTGCGCCCAGTGTAGTTCAGCGGTTTGCTTGCTCTGCTCCCCACTGAAGGGCTGGTGTTGTACCAGCGGCCCCCAGACCAGCTCCAAGTCCCGTCTGCCCTCTCCGCAGAGGTTAGGGCTCACCGTTGCAAGGACCACCCATAGCCTGAGGCATCCAGTAAGAGGCTCTGACCCCGCTCCTGCCGGGATTCGGGTGGAGTGGAGGAGGATGCACAAGGGTGGGCGCTGGCCTCTCCCTCATTCTACCTACAGCAGAAGGACCCCGCGGGACCCCAGTGGCAAAGAAGGGGTTCCTAGTTCTGGTCAGCAAAGGGAGGCCATCGGCCTGGCGTATCCAGAGCAGCCCTGCCTGGGCTGATGCCCCGGGTCCTGACCACGCCTCAGCTCCCAGCGTGCCACAGACTCTCGCTGTCTGCCTCCCCCTCATCTGCCTGACCTGCGCCTGCATGCAAGGCGTTCTAAGCCGCTCGGATGTGTCTACGCAGCCTCATTTGCAACTACCCCTCCTGGTTTGCAGTCCGTAAATGTCAGAGAGAGTGAGTCACTGCTGGAACCCCCACGACCCTGCGCACAGCGCTCAGCTCTGGGCAGGCGGCCAGCTGACACGGGCTCACGTGGCTTCTGGCTTCCAGATCCCTCGGTGTTTGCAGCCTTGAGCCGGGCCTGGCTCAGTTTGACCCTCTCCCTGTATGAAGGTCTGTCCACACGTCAGGGAGAGTCAGCAGCTCCCCCTACCTCTGCCTCGCCCCTGATGCCGGGTTTGCCTGTTGCCTACGTGCCCACCCTGGGATGGGAGCCTACGGCGGTGGGGGCGGGGAATGGCTCTGTGGTTCTCTGTTTCCTTCCACTTACAACACCGCCCAGCTCATGGAAAGTACAGAATAAAACAAAATTGTTCCAGACCAGGGACTCGCTCATTCAGGATTTCAGTTTGTGAACTGGTTCCACTCAGTCAAATGAATCCTAATTTCAAACTCTATGAATTTGCCCCAACCTGCCCTTCTGGCTTCCCTTTCTCATGGCATCAATCCCGGGTCCTCTCCTGAGATTTGGGCCCCAGCCCAGCACCACCGTGTCCAGGAAGCCCTCCCAGCCTGCACACTCCCGCTCCTACACCAAAGGGAGCCCTGTCGGAGATGAACCCTAACTTCCCCTGTTCCCCTGACTTCTTCTTACTCCTCTTTGCATAACAGAAGAAAGGCACTGGGTCTAATGATGCCTTCTACGTTTTACAATATTTAACTCTGATACTTACATGAAATGTCCCTTTTGGTCGTATGTCCCAGCCTGTGTGATGACAATGGGGCTTCTTCAGGATGACCGGGGCTCCACAAGGGACCCTGAAGCACCTTCTCATCCACCAGCATACGGCACTGGGAGCCAATAGGCATGTGGTTATTATTTTTGGTATGTTATATGTTTATATTCTTAGAAAAATTAATTAAGGCCACAGTGTTTGGGACAGGGATCAGATTTTTCTGGAAGCTAAATAAAACCTAAAAGCACATTTATTAAGAGCCCCAAACCAGCAGATGGCAGTAGGTTCACACGGTTTTGGAGGGAAAGCCTGTGCCCACTGGGATCCGACCGGAGATGAAGTCGCCTTTTTCCAGAGAGTTTCAGCGCCACTGATGCTCAGGTCATTGTTCTGATGGAATTGCACAGCAACAAGTTATAGATCAGCACCAGTAGTTTGTTATGTGTTCAATTTCCATTATCTGGGAACAAAATTAAATGATTAAAACCCACTTATCTTCTAACTTTACAATATTTACCATTAGTGTCGGCATGAAATCATATTACCTATCAAAATAGGCAATTGGACTACACACAACAGGGCATATCACAGTTGTTTCCAAATTCACTTTTTACACACTTGTATATTTTTTGCAATTCGGGGCAATAATCATTAAAAAAAATATATGTCCTGGGTGTTCTAAGAGATCCAGATAGTCATGCTCTAATCACTGTCTCATTAATGATGTCTTAATAGTCGAAGTATAAGATTTATTACAGTGAGGCAGTTCATATGTACTGTAAAGACAGCTCAGGAGTGATGGTGATGCTATGTCCTTGGGGCATTTGCCCCATTGGGGGGACGAGATCACAGAAGCAGAAGGCAGTTCTGGGTCTCCAGGACAGACCATGCATTTCCTCTGAACTGTGGTGAGTCTGTCCGCACCGTCATTCCTTCTCAACGTCCTGAAATAGCGCCCATCACCCCGCGAAGGTTGGCACTCATAAGCCTTTAATTCTGGGCTTCAATTCTCTTTATCTGTGTGCCTTCCCTACTAGATTTTATGTACCTCTCTAGCTTGGTTCCCAGCTTAACTCAAAATGAAACCAATTCTTTGTAATTGGTTCATATTTTTTCTCCAGCAATTAGGAGTATTTTGTATTGGGGAGAATTTACCGTGACTCTCACTGTCATAGGACCAGACACAGAAAATCATATTATTTTCAGCCTGTCAGTCTGATCACAGATATATCTAAACTAATTGTCTTAATTTCCTATTTCTTTGTTGATGTAGGATTTTAACCTCTTCCTATGTGCTGACTGAGCCACTATCTGTTTGAGTGCATCTGTATTGTAATGTATCTTTGTCACATTGAAATTAAAACAAAATCAATGGTTGGTTAAACAGAAAATGAATCTGAATACAGTTCTAAGACTACAACACAAAAGAAATAAATAAGGAGGGAGACAATGTAAAGTTGAGGTCCAAAGACACAAAGAACAGTGAGGAGAGTCAACACACATCTAGTCAGAGCTATTGTAGGAGCTGATGGGGAAAATGGAAATGGGGGGGAGAGCATGTTTAAAAGAATAGTCCAGAATTAATAAAAATACCAGTGTTTCAGATTTATCCAAGATCCTACCTCACTGGATAAAACAAAAGGAATCCACGACAAGAAGACCTGATGAGACTTTAGAATATTCCAAACCCAAGCAAAAGTCTTAGTAATAGCTTGAAAGAAAAGACAGTTTTCTTTAAAAAAAAAGAGGTACCTGACTACTGGCTTCTCAATAGTAAATAGGGAAGTTAGATCCCAGTGTAACAGAGTCTTTAGAATACTGAACCAAATAAATCAGCTATGATTCTAAACACAAAGTGAGAGAATGACAAAAACATTATGAAATAAACATATTTTCTGGCAACAAAAATGGAGACCATTTGTGCCATGAACACAGTAGAAGTCTGAGCGTTGTCTTCTAGAGAGAAGAAACAGGAACCTAAGGCAGAAGTCTGAGACAGAGGAAAGCTCTGTGAGCAAAGAGGGTAAAAAACTTGCCGGTGAACAGAAACCAGGTGCAAACTCATGTCTTTGTGACCCCGACCCAAGACTGCTGTTGACACTGAGTCGGAGCTTCGAATCCCTAAATATCCTGCAAGGACAGAGTAGTTCTGCAGCAGGTGTCCCGCCCCCCTCTGCGGGCAAGGACATCCTTAGGAGCCACTCCCGTGAGCAGACCAGCGCGAGTAAATAGAAGAGGCACGGCCATGCTGAATTAGCAAGGTCAGAACAAAACCAACACAGACAGCTGGAAAGCGCCTCCCTCCCAGGAGCGAGCTTATAGAAGGCTACTTACCGTCTCTGTTTGGGAGAAAAGACACTTTCCGACAGAGGAAGAATTAGCAACGGCATTTGTTGAACCTCTTCTCTGAAGGTTCTAGGTTCAACTCTGCCGAAGTCAGGCAGCCACGCGAGTCAGGACCGGCTCATGACCTGTGGCGCCTTTTCTTTGAGTCCTATATTATTTATGGTTCTTAATTTCCAAAGGTCTCTGTCCTTCTGTCTCAGATATGTGTTATCTAAATAATGAAAAATGTAGCTTCCATCTGTGTGTGTGCTCCCGGAGTAATTAAACCGCACACCATGGTTTGGAAATCCATCCTCTCGATAAATTTGAACTTCTCTCTACGATTTTATGTTGTGATATACATGTCCCAGTCCGGGCTTCTTTTTATGCTCGTCGTTTCTTGTTTTGAATTGATTAGCTAGCTTGTTCCTCTTTGTACCCTTCAGGTTCGAAAGGTATATGTGCTATTTGTTTTATTTGAGAGACACACTGTGTCATTTCACCACCTGTAAGATAGTCTGTAGTCAGCCATCATTCTCTCCCTGAAAATACAGTAATCTCTCCCCTCCTCCTGACTCATAACTGAGATGTGTTGTATGTCAGTTCTCTCCTTCCAAAACTAGAACATATGGGACAGCTGTATACAGAAATATTCTTTACATTCACTGATGTATTTACTAATTTCATTTCTCATCATTTTTGCTTGCTTCCTGGAGCACCTGACAGCCCTCAGATGTTTTCTTTCTCAGGCAATCACTTCGGAATTTACGCGAGAGGAGATCCTTCCTGTGAACTTGGTTCTCATTGAAGGCACACTCTTGAGCGACCTCCTCAGCGTCTGCTGTTCCCGTTGTCCTGCTACGCGGTCTGCACACACTCGGACGGGTGGGCCTCTCGTGAGTGTTCCCTGCTTCCTCCCCAGTCACTGGAAAGTCAGTTTGCTGCCCCGATACCGCGAGGCTTTACTATGACGTCTACAGATTTGGATCTGTTCGGCCTTATTTGATGAGAACCGTGCTCTCTGCGTGTCCACGGAGCCCACAGACGCTGGCCGGGCTCCCGGGAATGTGGCGGGCACCCAGCCCTCCGACCCCAGCAGGCAGGTGTCACCAACGCTCATCTCCCCGCACTCCACATGGTCTCACTGCCCAGTCCTTTGGGACTGGAAGTCTAGATCTTCCTCCCGTCCCACCCTCTCCATTTCCTACCTCCTCCACCATGTTTATTGGGTTTCCAGATCGGTAAATGTGGATCACATGTTGTGATTTCATCATTTAAGATTTCCATTTCATTTTTTCCTGATCTTCTGGCTAACGTCTTATATTTTTGCCTCTGACTCATTTTTACAGATGCTTTTATTTCTTCAGATATTTTCAATGTTTTCTTTATATCCTCTCTCTCTGAAAACCAAGTAACTGGGGAGTCTGTGATGTGCGGTGTCTCCCCCACCACAAGGACACTGTTCCCCGTCCATGTGGCGCCTCATCTCTGTGCTGAGCGGCGAGGGGGATGGCTGGGTGGGTGGACAGATGGACGGCAGGGCGCCCCTAGACGGTGGGTAACATGTCCATGATGACCATGTCATGAACCCCAGCATTCCCGACTTGGGCTCTCTACCTCTGAACTCCCCCGAGTTTGTCCAAGCCCTGGATGGGACCCCAACACCCAGTGCCAAAGCACCGGGAGGTAGGGCCTTCGGGAGGTGCTTTCACCAGCGGGGGCCCACAGCATAGCTTCTGGGCTGTTCTGTGGCTGGAATGGCCAAGCCCTTCCATGGCTCCGTGGTGCAGTCCCCATGCCTGCTGCCGAGGTCTGCTCTTCCTCACCGCTGAAGGGAACCGGCCCCAGAGCACCAGGGCCCTGTTCTTCTGTGCGAGCGTTAGAGCTCAGGCTCCGTCCTTCTGACCTGCACCCTCTCGTCATCCTTCACCGAGCACCTGTGCACGTACACATCTGAAAATGTCTGTTTCTGATGGAGGCGTAGTATTCCATTGTATATATGGACCACATCTTCTTTATCCATTCGTCTGTTGAAGGGCACCTTGGCTCTTTCCACAGTTTGGCAATTATGGCCTTTGCTGCTATGAACATTGGGGTGCATTGGCCCTTCTGTTCACTACATCTGTATCTTTGGAATGGATGAATACCCAACTTTTGTAGCAACATGGACTGGATTGGAGGAGATTATGCTGAGTGAAATAAGCCAAGTAGAGAAAGTCAAGAATCACATGGTTTCACTTACTTGTGGTGCATAAGGAGTAGCCTAGAGGACAGTGGGAGAAGGAAAGGAAATGGGAAGTAGGGTAATCCAGGGAGAGAAACAAACATGAGAGACTTTGGACACAGAGACAAACTGAGGGTCTTGGAGGGAAGGGGTGGGGGATGGGAGAGCCTGGTGGTGGGTACTGAGGGCACCTATTGCATGGAGCACTGGGTGTGGGGCATAAACACTGAATCTTGGAACACTAAAAAATTACATTTTAAAACAATGTCTGTTTCACCCTCACCGTAAGAACACGGCGTTAAGTCTGAACAACACTTTATCTAGGATGGCAGTTGTTTCCCACAAGGATTAGAACAGAACTTCCCCCTTCTTCCTGGCCTTTGTCATCACCCTAAAAAGCCTCAGTGCTGTCAATGTCCCCCACGTCTAATTACAGACATTTTCTCATTGTGCATACCTGAGGGTTGACTCATCTTTATGCTCACCTCTGGGTTTTCGTTATGCTATCTGGGTAATCACATCTCCCACCAGTTCCAGAAAATTCTCAAGGACGATCTCCCATAGTACGACTTTTTTTTTTCCTTCTGATTCTCTCACTAAATTGATTTTGGATCTTTCCTTTGTGTTCACTATTGCTCTTAACTTTGATAATTTAATCTTCGTTCACATTTTAGAGTTATACACTTTGTTCCAAGTTGTCTTCGCCCACTCAGGCTCCTCTAACAAACTATCAGAGACCGGGTAGCTTGGATGACAGAGCTCTTTCTCTCCCCGTCCGGGGGCTGGAAGTCCAAGCACCAGGCTCTAGCCCACTTGGCTCTCTGCTGGCATGCGGACAGAGGCGTGTGGCCACGTGCCTGTCCTGGGCCTGGGCGGCCAGGCTCTCCCCTTGTGGTAAGGACACTCACCCCAGCACGGCCCCACCCTCACACCTCATCTAAACTTAATCACCTCCCGAAGGCCCTACCTCCCGTTGGCACTGGGTGTTGGGGTCCCATCCAGGGCTTGGGGGCAGATGCCGGGTGCTTACCACAGCTAATGTCCTCGCCCTTTCCTACAACTCACTGATTGTCTCTCCAGCTGGTTTCTAACCATCGTGTCTTATCTTAGAGACTGTATGTGTATTTATCTCCACATGGGTTTTCTTCTAAGATTGTGTGTGTGCATGTGTGTACGGGCACACGAGGTGATCTTTCACACAGAAGTTCAGTTTGGCTCTCCCTCACAATGCGCACATACTTTCTTTCTATTCCAGACTTAAACCAAGAGCTCACGGGCAGTGGGGACGACTGTCTGTGGCTCTTGGTTCTAATTTCTGCACCCACGTAGGCTCCTGCCTCTGCTTTTGTGGCCTTGGGAGCTACCAAACCTAGGCTCTGGGCTGCACCCTCTGAGATCGCCCTCCTTACGCTCCTCTTCTGCCCCGGGCCAGCTGCTGTCAGCTTCTCAGGTCCTTCCACTCTTGTGGCTTCTGGGGGTGGCCTTTTATTCACCTACATACTCGGGTGTGTGTTGAATATTATTTCTAAGCATCTTTCATAGAAGGTGACACATCACAGTGGATTTTAACTTTGACTTTGCTCTGTAGTAGGAAATTGTTTTCACACTAGAATTGAGGACCCAGGCACACGCGTGTGCGCGCACACACACACACACACACACAATGGGATGCATTTGCATAGTTTGCATTTTCTTTCCCTTCGTCTGGACTGAATGTGGTTGCTGCCAATCAACCTAAATTTATGGCCCATTTGTGGTTCTTGACCCACAAATTAGAAGGCACTGATGTCTCTTTCTGGGCTGCTGTTCTTGTAATGAGCGTGTTTACTGCAGAATGGAGGCTCCACCAGGAGCGGGAAGTGGGATCAGCCAGAGGGAAGCATCAGCCCGTGTGGGAGTCAGTGTCGAGGAGCCGACAGGCAAGCACTTCCTTGGCAAGTCTTGCTGAAATCTATCAGGACAGAGAGCAGAGGAAGCTGAATTCTCGTGTTTCTGGCCACTGTGGCTGGAAGCTTAGAGGCCACGAGGCTGATGCTCAACCTTCACTCTCTTCACTCAGCCTTGAATAAATGTAGAAGAGCAGTAGAATTCTGATTAGGTCTTCCCAAAGAGCTGAGATGTGGCGTTGCTTAAAAAGAGGAGCTGGTGCAGGATTGTTGGATCTCTCATGGACGCGGAGGCACTGGTCTTCACCCGGCGGTGGGGAGCACCGTTCTCTGGCGCCACGTGACGTTGATCTGACAACACATGCAAGGAATGACTACACTGGAATGTTGGAAAAGGTTGCTCATGGTGGACAGAGATCAGCCACGGTTCAGGGAGCCCCAGGCATAGCTTAACTGCTCTTGGAGCTAAAAAGATAAGATAGCCACACAGCGAACAGTCAGGAAGGTGGAATGTTGAATGGACGTTCTGAGGGACTCCAAGCCTCCTAAGTGGCAGATTTCTGAAAAGAACCCCCCCACCACCACCCTGGTCCTGAAGTTAATGACAATTATAATTGCTTATTTTATGTCAGGTTTATTCCAAGTCCTTTCACGACGTTCCTTTCTTCAATGTTTACAACCATTTTAGGAAGTCTTTTCCATTCCATCTCTATCTCCCAGTTGGAGGAATGTGAAGGATAAAGAATTTAAGATAGTGTATGGCATAGATGGGATTAAAATTCAGGTCACTGAGACACAAGAACAGACACTGAATTCTAGGCTAGCTTCCTCTGATGGTGCGTACTTCTTAAATCAAAAAGTCCACGCCAGAAACATGTTCTTACATGTTCGGAAAATTGCCAATACTCTGCTATAGACGTGCTTTGAACAGAAGGCTTCGGAGATGCACGTCCTGGCTCTGAGCTGACCTGCACCTCCTTCCTGGGGGCTTCGCCCCTCCTGGGCAGGTGGAGGGGCACCCGATTTACAGCTGAGCTGGTGCTTCCTGTAGCTGCTGGTGGGCTTTGGTTTTGTAGGACCCGGGGGGGTCTGCCCTGGCTGGACCCTGCCCCACCAGGACACAGGTGGTCACAAGATTACACAGAGCAGAGATCAACAGAAGACTCAAACCGGACTGACAGCAGAGCCTGGACAAGGGATTTAGGCACACCCTAAAATGGGCTTGCCAGCCGCATGGGGCGGGGGGGTGCTTGTCACCTTACAGACTGTCTGGATTTGACCTTGGATTTGACCTTGGAGTTGACCTTGGAGTTGACATCTTCAATAAACTCTCCAGGTGTCTGGTATTCATGGTTTACGAAGATGCATGCGATTAATCCTTGTGGACACTAGAATCCTTCAGGGGCCGGAGAGGCACGGGTCCCTGGGCCCCAGCCCACAGGCTGACTCAGAGGGTCCCGAGTGGACCAGGCGCCCTTGTTCAGAAGTTCCTCAAATATTTAAGTGGAATCCAACTTTGAGAACAGATATCCTAAAGACTTGGTAGTTAACGTCCATAATAAACTATATTACATCAGAAACTATTAGAAAAATAAAAAGAAATAAGCCATTAGAAAGAGAGAGTCAGATTCTCATGATAGTGCAATAGCTCCTATACTTACAATGTCTCCATGAAGCAAAAAGGAGGCAGACGTGAAGCCCAGACCAAGGAGGTGGGGGCTGAACTGCCACGACAGGGGAAGGGGGAGGGTAGATGGGGGGACAAGATTTCTGCAAAACGTAACAGTGGCAAGATCAAGCCATGATGTTTGACCATGTGTGGACTGAGAGGACATCCAAGACCACAGAAACTCATCCTCGCTGAGGATAAGGCTGGGCTCACATAAGGATTCTTCCCTTGGCTGCTTTTGCATTACCCAAGACTCCTCTATTTACCTGCATTCCTCAAGGGTCTCTGCCTCCCCAAGGAGTCAGGAAAGAACAGTGTCCAACAGGGGTAGCTCCCCATTACCAGTCATCACACACAGCAGTGGAGACGAAATCATCAGTTGCCTTTACAAAGAAACACATTCTACAAACATGCTGGTATTTTCACAGAAGGACAGCTTGGCTTGTTGCCAGGGCGAATGAAGAGAGGTGGGTCCCAGCCCCAAGGGTCCCTGGGACAGTCCATGACCCTGGCCTCCTACTGGGGGCAGGGCGTGTCCTGAGGCTCCCATCCACATCTGAAAGGCAGAAGAGAAACAAAACAGTGCATTCACTTATTCCATTTCCCCCCAAACTTTTTCAGCTTGATAATGTTGGGAAGGAAGTGAAAGACATAATTGCAGATGAGACTTGAAATTTTGGCTTTATTTTTGCTTTGAATGGTTGTCTGTTTCTTTTTAGTATTTTGTGCTGCTTAGTGTAATGGTGCCTGAGAGCTATTAAGACAGTCATTTGTGTCTAGATGTGAGGGAACATGGCATAATCATTTTACAGATGAGAAATCTATAATAGAAAAAAATGTGATTTGCCTAAGGTCACAGAGCGAACCAGAGCTCGAGTCTGAAGGAGCTCATCTTCACTTGTCAGAGAAGCGACGTCCGTGTTATGGGAAATGGAAGAACACGCATTAGCGTTCCTTGAATTGACTCAAGAATATATTCAAATTCTTATGCTTACTCAAATCTGTAGCTTGAGGAAATGAATGGGTGATTTGCAGGATTCTGTGCTGGGAAAGTAATGAGTCTGAATTTGTTTTCCTCATGGTATTTTTCTTCCCCGTGTCAAGTTGGTTGCCCATTTTTGAGGTAATCATCTCAAAATGTTTTTCCATTTAGGAAAGAATTTAAAGTTTTAATGGGAAAAATAATCATAATTTCTAATGCTTTTGAAATTTTCAGAGTTTCTCGTTAAAATGTAGCAAACTGCAGTGTTGATATTTTGAAAATCCAGGCTAAACTCTCTGTTTTCACGTCTTCCGTTATTTAGTGATCAGTGTTAACTGGAGGGATTGGTATCGAAGGAATAAAATTACCATACATTTGAAATCCAGTGTTCTATGTTCCAGCACTTAAATTCATCCCCTGATCCCCATACCTCCCAAACCAACAATACGTGTGACATAAATGCCAGTCCACGTGGCCAACGTGCCAAAATTAATTTCCTTTTGTGTTGCCTCCTACCTTGGCCCTGGCAGAGGATGTGATCAAGGAGGACGTCACGGGCAGATGGGAGGCGCCATAACCTACCACTAAAGAGTTGAGTTTAGGGGCGCCTGGGGGGCTCAGTGGGTTAAAGCCTCTGCCTTCGGTTCAGGTCATGATCTCAGGGTCCTGGGATCGAGGCCCGTGTTGGGCTCTCTGCTCAGCAGGGAGGCTGCTTCCTTCTCTCTCTGCCTGCCTCTCTGCCTACTTGTGATCTCTCTCTCTGTCAAATAAATAAATAAAATCTTAAAAAAAAAGTTGAGTATGTTCCCTCATATATTTTAGGATTAATAAACTTAAAATAATTTCTAATCAGTTTTACTACAATAAAAAAAGTCTATTGATCATATCCTAGTATTTTCTATTATGAACCAAAGCTGATGGAACAACCAAAATAGCCTATTTAACCTCGAGTGTTTATGAGCATTACTTCCAGTGTCCCTAAGATTCTAAGACACTGGGGGAATACGTTTGCTATAAAAAAAAAAAAAACAAACAAGACCATCAAGAGTAAAAGAAAGTTGAAGAGATCAAAAAGCTAAGCCCAACCCAAATGACCCCCAAGACCACTATTTATGTAATACAAAGGCAAAAACAATTACACAGAAACACTGACAGACTAGGGTGGGAAGACCCTGTAATTGCACTACTGGGCATTTACCCCAAAGATACAGATGCAGTGAAAAGAAGGGCCATATGTACCCCAATGTTCATAGCAGCAATGGCCACAATCACCAAACTGTGGAAAGACCCAAGGTGCCCATCAACAGACGAATGAATAAAGAAGATGTGGTACATATATACAATGGAATACTATGCCTCCGTCAGAAAGGATGAATATCCAACTTTTGTAGCAACATGGACTGGATTGGAAGAGATTATGCTGAGTGAAATAAGCCAAGTAGAGAAAGTCAAGTATCGCATGGTTTCACTTACTTGCGGTGCATAAGGGGTAACCTAGAGGACAGTAGGAGAAGGAAAGGAAATGGGAAGTAGGGTAACTCAGGGAGAAAAACGAAACATGAGAGACTTTGGACACAGAAACAAACTGAGGGACTTGGAGGGAGGGGGTGGGGATGGGCGAGCCTGGTGGTGGGTACTGAGGGCACCTAATGCGTGGAGCACTGCGTGTGGGGCATGGGCAATGAATCCTGGAACACTGGAAAAATAAAATAAATTTAAAGTAAATAAAAAACAGGATATGAATACAGATTAGAAATTACTCTTCTCCAATTGGTAGTAGTCTAGAACAATGCCCGTTTTCTCGTATCGAACGGCATCCTTGGTCTAAAACAGGGAAGGCCCGTAGAGTCGCTCAATTGAACTGTCAAAACCTGAGGAAGTGATTGCTTGAATCCGTTGGGAAGTGCTCTAATATTGCCGAGTCCGGAGATGACTGCATGACAAGGTCAAATCCTGTGCCCCAGAGTCCAAGCTGCACACCAGACGCAGGCTGCAGGGCTTCCTGTTGCTCTTCCTTCAGGGACCATCTGGCATGTCACCCACGGTCCCCGCTGCAGGTGAGCACAGTTGCAGCGCCCTCTGCCGGGTCAGCCATCTGGGTGGTCCCCGTGCTGTCCTACTGTCTCTTCCCAAGACCAGCCTGAAAGATTCCTGGAAAATATCGGCCAAATCCTGGCACTCCCCTGCTCTCCATTTTCAAGAAAGAACAGACTCATGTTCAACGGGGTTTGATGGACTCTGGCCTCTGACCTCTAACCTCGCCTTTATGTCCTTATCATCCCTCCCTCTCCAGCAAAATGCCTATTTTGCCATTTCTCAGTTGTGTTGTCCTCTCCCCCTCTAATGACTTCCTTCTGTGAAACACTGTCCCTCAAATGTTTGCTTGGCCAAGTGCCTCAGATGTCACGTCCTGGGCCAAGTTCTTGTTCTGCATTACTCAGTGATGGATTATAAAGTCCTAGAACAACGGAGATATCCAAACAATATTTAAGAGGAGAATGGGATGCATATTAGAAATGTTAGTAAAAAATGTATCAATAGTTTTTGGTAAAGTCAAACCAGATTATAGCCTGTAGCATTTATTTCTGAAGAGTATTTTATTTTTAATAATATTTTATTTTATTTGTTCAGTGTTCCAAGATTGTTTATGCCCCATACTCAGTGCTCCACACAATAGGTGCCCCCAATACCCACACCAGGGTCTCCCATCCTCCCACCCCCCCCTCCAAGACCCTCAGTTTGTTTCTGAGTCCAAAGTCTCTCATGTTTTGTTTCTCTCCCGGAATTACCCTACTTCCCATTTCCTTTCCTTCTCCTACTGTCCTCTATATTACCCCTCATGCACCACAAGTAAGTGAAACCATGTGATACTTGACTTTCTCTGCTTGGCTCATTTCACTCAGCATAATCTCTTCCAATCCAGTCCATGTTGCTACAAAAGTTGGGTATTCATCCCCTCTGATGGAGGCGTAGTATTCCATTGTATATATGGACCATATCTTCTTTATCCATTCATCTGTTGAAGGGCATCTTGGCTCTTTCCACAGTTTGGCGATTGTGGCCATTGCTGCAATGAACATTGGGGTACATATGGCCCTTCTTTTCACTACATCTGTATCTTTGGGGTAAATACCCACTAGTGCAATTGCAAGGTCATAGGGTAGCTCTATTTTTAATTTTTTAAGGAATCTCCACACTGTTTTCCAAAGCGGCTGCACCAACTTGCATTCCCACCAACAGTGTAAGAGGGTTCCCTTTCTCCTCAGCCTCTCCAACACTTGTTGTTTCCTGTCTTGTTAATTTTGGCCATTCTGACTGGTATAAGATGGTGTCTCAATGTGGTTTTTTTTTTTAAGATTTTTTTAAAATTTATTTATTTGACAGAGAGAAACACAGCTAGAGAGGGAACACAAGCAGGGGGAGTGAGAGAGGGAGAAGCAGGCTTCCCGCCGTGCAGGGAGCCCGATGTGGGGCTCGATCCCGGGTCTCCGGGATCATGACCTGAGCTGAAGACAGTCGCTTAACCAACTGAGCCACCCAGGCGCCCCTCAATGTGGTTTTGATATGAATTTCCCTGATAGCTAATTTTAAAGAGTATTTTAAAACCGAACTTTGAAGACGGAAGTTTGAGGAGTTAGTGAACCTTGCCATTCGTCATTACCAAGTCCACATGGCAAATAGAGGAATGAGCTGCCCAGGGTCTTAATAGTGTTTCCTGATGGAAGCCAAGCAGAACAGGCAAAAAACAAAAAGGGGGAGGAGGGGGTATTCAGTGCCACTTTGTTTTATTGTAACAGAACCAAAAATAGCCCCCTCCGTAGGGAATGATGAAATGCTGTAGCTCTGTGAATAAAGGAGAGGAAATCCCTTCTCACTGGGGAAGAGTGGCGAGTGGCCTCCAGGATATAGTGCTAAGCGAAGGCACCAAGGGACATCTAGAGCCCGACGTGGTCCGAGTCTGCACTCATGGTGCCCATGAGCCCACAAAATAACACCTAAGTAGGTAGATTGAGGACACAGGATTCTATTCATCTACTGACTCTGCATAAAATAAAAAGTAGGGGGAACGCCTGGGCGGCTCAGTCATTGGGTGTCTGCCTTCTGCTCAGGTCATGATTCCAGGAGTCCCAGGATCGAGCCCCGCATAGAGCTTCCTGCTCAGCGGGAAGCCTGCTTCTCCCTCACTCCCTCGCCCTGCTGTGTTCCCTCTCTCTCTGTGCTTCTCTGTAAATAAATAAAATCTTTAAAAAAATGATAAGATAAAATAAAATAAAAATTAAGGACAGAAACCAAAACTGTGCAAATGTTTACTCATAAAGAATATAGTGGAGAATAGAAACTTTATTGTCTATATTTGAATATTTAGAACCATATGCATGACTTACATATTTAAAGCTATGATTAATAAAAATGAAAATTAAAATGAGCAAGTTGTAATATATATATTCAACATAATAGAGAAAACAAGAACATTAATATGAAATTACTGTAATACATTGTATTAAGAACCAAATCATTTTTAGCAACATACAGATTTCTGTAAATGAAAACACAACACCCGAAAGTCAGTGCCGTTCTCAGGTCTTGTGATGTGAGTTCAACCCTTAACTTTGCTGGGATGGTCCCTTCCTACCAGTCAGAACTTCTCTGCTTCTCGTAAGCCAGAATTCAGGCCTATTTTTTTTAAAAGGAACTTTTTTCACTCTTTCATCAGTGTTTTGGAAGACTAGATAATTCAATAATTGTGTATGTTGTATTTTTTTTTTTTTTTGCTTTATTAGTCACTCTTTGTGTTTCTTCAGTGATTTTCTTCTACTCATCAGCAAGCTCTTCTCTATGCCCCAGGGAACAATTCCTGTTCTCCTTATTGGCATTATTTTAAAATTTTATATGTTTAAGTGACTGCCTCCTAACAAGAGAGGTTCAAAAATACTTGGCTTCTACAAAATGGAGTTATATAAATACAAGTTGCGTAAAGAGCAATATTGGGACATTGTATCAATCGATCAGTGGGAATGCATGCAGCCAGACCTCGAGGCCACTATCCCGGAGACTCGTGTGTTACAGTCGATGGTTATTGTTAAAGTGGGAATGAGAGTTGACAGTCTGTGAAACTCTCAGCAACACAGAATGATACAGACACAATAATCTTAACTAAATTAGGTTAATATCACACTTTGTAAGGAAATGAAGTTCTAAAACGTATAGATAAATTATCTTTATAAAGCTTTCTTTGAAATATAGATAGGCATCACCTAAGATATAATCCTGATTTTAAGAAATAATATTATTAAAAACGTTACATACAATATTTGCAAGACATCCCAGGTCATTCCCATTTTGTGCAGATTTCTGAACCGATCTGTGATTTCCTCTCTGACCTCTTTAGTAGGAGCTACAAGTTCATTTCTTCTGTCCCACAAAACAAAATGGAACAGGAATAAACGTTATTGGGAGAACTGAACTGGACCTTTTTCAGACCTAAGATGAATTTTCAGTGGTAATGGGACAATTGCCACACGGGAAGCAGGTGTAGACATCTGTAGATACAATGAAAGCAGCAACAAATCTGAATTGATTGAAAGCTCTGGCGAGAGGCTGTCTGAATGGACCCGTGTGGACGTGTTAGGTCCCCACAGGTGGCAACCCCCGAGGCCACACTAGAGGAGGAGTACCCCGGAGAGCTCTGGAAGGGGCAGACATGCAGTCCCTGCAAACGTTTCCATATCCACCTGCGAGGGGACATTTAGGACTCAGTGTTGCACGAGCACGGAAAGATGGCCCCCAGGCTGCTGTGTTGTTAATAATATTTCCGATAAATCTGCTTTCTGGAGAGTTCTGATCAATTGTCCCTCTGTGTGAGCACTCCTGGGGCAAACACTAAACTTCCCCTGCCACCTGCTCCTTGACCCCCTGAAGGACACCGTGCCCAACGCAGACCAGACCAGCCAGCTGGTGAAGGGGAGTACTCATGTCTCCCACGCGTGGGCTCCAGGATCAAAGCTTTGCTCACAAATCACCCACAGAACTTAAAAAAAAAAAGAAGAAGAAAACTTCTAAGGCAATGTAAGTGTCTAAAGGATATTCCTTAATTTAGTGTGTTACGGAGACCTTCATGGTGATACCTCACAAAATATTGGATAATGCTGTCTCTTCGGAGAGCCGTGTTCTGTGGCGGACTGCATACTTGAATTTCTGTAAAATCTTCTTTATGAGTAATATTTTCCCTTTTGAATAATATTTTCTGATGGTGAAATAAATATATGCTTATTTCAGAATATTTAGAAACATTAGAAAAATATAAAAAAAGAAGCATACATGATCAAACATTCCATTAGGAATCAACGACCATGATTAGTATCTTTGTTTTCCTCAAATCTCCTTTTTTCTGTTCAAGTATGTACATATCTGAATGATTTTGTGATTCTCAAATATGACAGTGAACTATGTCTTTCATTTATGGAATCATGAATATATTATGTTGTTACTAGAAGACTTTTTTTTTTAAAAGATTTTATTTATTTGACAGAGAGAAACACAGCCAGAGAGGGAACACAAGCAGGGGGAGTGAGAGAGGGAGAAGCAGGCTTCCCGCCGAGCAGGGAGCCCGATGTAGGGCTCGATCCTGGGTCTCCGGGATCATGACCTGAGCCGAAGACAGTCGCTTAACCAGCTGAGCCACCCAGGCGCCCCACTAGAAGACATTTTTAAATGACTGTTTAATACCTCACTATTAGATAAGAGACTTGCTTATGTTACCTTGTTAGAGATAATGATGGTGGGATAATTCAACTTGAGATGTTTTCACCACCGGAGGTGCACATTGGAGAAATGTCCAGGGTTCAGATGACAATGGGCTTGCTGCAAGAAACACAAGAAAGAAGCGCGATGACAGGACGAGCTTGCCCAAATGTTCATAGTCCTTGGAGCTGGAAGCGGACCCCCAGTCTCTGCGGATCTGTGTATGCCGTAGTATTTAGGCAACGGTGAGAATCCAGCCGAGCCCCTCAATACCGTCAATTATACTCATGCTTTAAAAAGAACTTTCTGGGGCGCCTGGGTGGCTCAGTTGGTTGGGCGACTGCCTTCTGCTCAGGTCATGGTCCCGGAGACCCGGGATCGAGTCCCACATCGGGCTCCCTGCTCCGCGGGAAGCCTGCTTCTCCCTCTCTCCCTCCCCCTGCTTGTGTTCCCTCTCTGGCTGTGTTTCTCTCTGTCAAATACATAAAAATCTAAAAAAAAAAAATAAAAATAAAAAAAATAAAAAGAACTTTCTATGTTTTCACATATAATAAGTCACTAATCTCTAAATAATGCACTAATTTCTGAAGTAAATTTCTGATTCTCTATTTGTTCCCTGGACCGACCTACATTTGCATTAACACTGTGAGCTTTCCACGGTTAACATGAGATTCAGCCCCAGCTCATCCCGCCCTTGCTCTCCTCTCTGCCTCTGCACAGCAGCCACCACCTCGCCTCTGACCTTCAGCCTCAGCCTCCTCTCTCTCAGTGTGACTGGTGGCCCTGGGTGAATTCTCTGGCGAGCAACAAATCATCTCCTACTCCTGGTTTTATTCTGACCTCAGGGTGGTGTGGCCTTCTCTTTTCAGCAGAAAGACTGGCTGAGTAGCACTTACTTTCAGTTTGCTCATAGCTGAACGGGGAGTGCTCTCCTCATGCCCAGGGCTGCCCAGAGCCCCGATGTGCAGCGGCCCCGAACCGCAATTCCTCGCGCTCTCCCAGAGCCCTGACGTGCGGGGGCCCTCGAACCCCAACTCCTCACACTCTTCCAGAGCCCCGATGTGCGGGGACCCCAAACCCCAACTCCTCACGCTCTCCCAGAGCCCAGAAGTGCGGCAGTCCCGAACCCCTGCCCCTCACGCTCTCCCAGAGCCCCAACGTGTGGCAGCCCTGAACCCCAACTCCTCACGCTCTCCCAGAGCCCAGATGTGCAGCGGCCCTGAACCCCAGTCTCCTCACACTCTCCCAGAGCCCCGACCTGCGGCGGCCCCGAACCCCTGCCCCTCACGCTCCAATCACCACCTGTTCCTACCACTGGTAGTGTGTTGATTTCAGATGCACCCGAATTAAACCCACATCCCTGAGTATCCTTTCCAATAATCCTTTTGGATGGAGAAAGGATCGTCTCTGATTCTGCCTCTCTGGCTCTCTGCCACTTTGGAGTATGGACTATATTTCTGAAAAATCAAATCCCCTAAAATCAACACGTCTGCAGCTTCATTTTGGACTGTGGTTTAAAAAGATCACTGTTTCCCACAGTCGGAGAACCTCCAGGCCTCATCTGCCTCCCCGCCTCCCTTTGGCATCTGGGAGTTGCCGTTTTCAGTGAGATTCTATCTGTGTTATTGTGAACGATCCTCATGCGTTAGGTGCTTCCAACAATGCGCAGGAATGGGCTCCCGGGGCGGCTCGGCTCTCTGGGCCTGGCAGGTTGAGGTAGAGTGTCACCTGCAGCTGGTCTCTTACAGGAATCCGTTCCTTACGGCGGTAGGACTGATGTCCCCACTTCCCTGCCAGCGGTCTTAAGCTGTCGCTGCCACACCCTCACCACGCCGGGGCTCCAAGTCCAGAGCCGGACACCTGACCCTTCGGTCACGTGGCATCCCTGTTTCCCCTTCTGTAAGCGGCCGAAGAAAACTCATTCTAAGGAGCTCCTATGATCCGGCCGGGCCCACCCAGATAACCTCCTCATTTTACATCAGATGTGCCCTACAACAGAAGTCCGCCGTGGGACTGACAGCCATCCCACCATCCGCCCCAGTTGTGCAGGAGGAACACGTGGGACGGGGACATCGGGAATGTTGTGGAATTGTCAGGCCAACAAGAACGAAGTACCAGCAGGGTACCGGCTGAGTCCGTAAGTCCTTACATTGGGCTCTGCCCCTCTTAGCTGCATCTTCATAAAGAGAGAGCTGGGCAGTGGGTATGAAGGCAGGTTGCCCAAGAAATATTTATTTCTTAAAGGTTTTATTTTGAGCTTACGGCAGATTCACACGCAGTTGTAAGAAGTAACACACCGCGGCTTTGGGGACACAAATGCCTAAACCCTTGTTCTTTCTGGTTTGCGACCTGCTTCACATGTGCTGGGACAAGGTGCTCCAAGCCCGTGCAAACGGAGCAGGGGCGAGGAGGGAAGGGAAGGGAACTATAGAGAGAAGAATATGTCCCGAGTGAGCCCTCACCCGGGCGGCTTCAGAGCTGCTTGCCAAACGTCCATTTCAGTGATAAGGTCCAGCGCAGGTTGGACTACTGAGTCCCAGGAATGCCACCGCCCCCATCGGTCGGGAGGCTCGCGGATGCAAGCGGTGCCCGCTGCTCGGGGAGCACTGCGGGGAGCTCTGCGGGTTAGAGGATGTGTGTGCACTGCCGTTCCCAGGCTCTGCCACGGAGTCTCCAATACGAAGCTCTCAGTTATCTTGAGAAAGAGCATGAGATTGTTTCTCTCACTTTAAAACTGATACAAATTAGATTTAGTGGTTTACTTTGTAAGTTTGGTGAGAGAGGACAGAATAGCATGGATAAGTCTTCTGATATTCCTTTTAGTATTTATGTTTCCATTATAACTATGTAATTGCCAAAAATGTTCTTGTCCTATAACATTCTGAAAGTAAATAATTGTCTTTTCTGTGGAAAATTAGAACAATGATTAGATATGGTTTCTTGAGAGGGAAAGAAACAAACATAGCATTCTTTGGAATAAAAATGATGGCTACAAGAAAAATAACCAATTAAAGTTAAACACTCAAGTTTATGAATGTTAGGAGAGCACAGACTCTCTACCTGCTTTTCCCTGTGGCGCCCTCGTGCCCAGAGCAGCAATGAGTCCGGTGGGCAGGTGCACAGCGATGAGTGTGTAAAGGCTGAATAGTGAAAGAAGCAAAAATGTTTGAGAACAAATCATAACTACAAATTAAAGATCTAATTAAAACAATAGAAAACTTCATAGAAATCTCCCAGTAAGATACAGAAATCGTTAACAAAATTATGGTCCACACCAAGTCACTGTTACTCTGTTCTTTTTTTTTTTTAAATTAAAATGATTAAAATCCAACAGAAAATGCATTAAAAGACTCGCCCTTTTCCAAATTAATATATGAAGAGAAGAGCTTATTCTTTTATATTTTTTGTTAATCCTTTGGACACAAAGTTCAATAAATATTTAATTATTAATCATTTTAATGTGTGCACTTTGAGCCATAAAAATACAACCTCCCGCTTGGATTGTGTCTCACACTGAAAGCGTATTGAGTGATGGTTTTGTGGCTTCGGTCTGGTCAGGGAGTCTCACAATGGGTATTGATCAGCATTGGCATAGCCAGAGAAGAGTGAGAGTCACTGTGGGACTTACAGAAATGACCTTCAAATAAACTTGGGAGATTGGCAGTCAACTACCTACAATCGCTATTCTTCAGAAGAATTCAGTCATGTACCTCTGTCAGTTTCCATGGAAACAGCAATGCGATTATTTTCCCCCAGAATGTTCTACCATTCATGTCTTTTTCCATCACACACTAAAGGTATATTCTCAGTAAGATTCATCGTTTCCATAACTGTGGAATGGATGCCTTGTAAGAAATATGTCAAGTGCAGTAAACTTGAGTATTTCTTTAACTTCATCACGTATTGTTCTTGTTTGGGTAGAGACCCTCCCATGTGAGGCAAATGGCAGACGTATGAGAGAGCAAAACTGACACTGAAACAATTAAAACACAGATTACTTGGGATTGATTTTCTTCTCTAGTGAGAAGAAAGTATCTCCCAGTGACAGAAAGTATCTCCTTTCATCACTGGTTACAAGCTACTAATGTATTCTCAATGGTTCCAGCTCTATCCCCTACCCAACATAAATACAATGTAAACAAGAATATCACATACTTGTTCATTTTATTGAGTAGATACAATATCTCCCAGTCCAGTTATAATATACACTTGAAAATATCTGGACTTGCCCAAAGAAAGCAATCCCCTGGCTGAGCAAGTTGAGTGACCATTTATTTACTTATGTTTATTAAACTGTGTTTCATGTTCATACACCTCAAGGCACTGAGAAAGAAGCCTTCCACTGGAGAGCTGATTCCCTAGCGTGACCTTGGGAACCCACTGGGAGAATGAGGGCCAATAAGCTAAGAAGCTGCAGATAGCAGGGGTGAGTGCATGAACACTGTGACTTTAGCTGTCCTTAGGCGCTGCGGAGAACATGAAACGGGGTGATGGGTGTGTCATTCATACCGCGCGGTCAGTGCCTTCCATTCGGGAAGAGAGGGGGCTGCAACAGTTATCAGAGGAAGGGGGAGGCCCAGCTGCCCCGGGGCTCCACGCCAGGAGACAAGCATCACCGCCCTGGGCAGGCATGAACATGGTGTGTTTGGGGAGAACACAACCCCGGCTGGCTAAGGCAGGGAGAAAGTGAGGGCGTCCACCAGGAAGTCAGAAAGCCGGGAAGGGGCTGCCTCACATGGAGGGAATGTAAAGTTTTCAACCATTTGGATTTTACTCCAGGAGTGATGCGAAGGCCTTGGGTCTGTGGGGATTTCTGAGTGGACACAGGACAGGTGTTCGTGCAGAAGTCATCTGGTGGCTGGGAGGAAATGCCTGATGGGCTCAGCAGAAACATGGCCACCCAGATGCCACAGCGGTGTGCCCTGGGACTCCACCTCCACCTGGCCCTCTACCCTGGGAGGCCGTCACCTTGTCACATCAGTCCTGGGAGCCTCTACTCCTAATAGGCATCATGTAAGACCTGACATTCTCAGCCAGGTTGGACTTTCTTCATTAATCTGTTGCCTTCATGGAAAATATCTTTACTGCCTGTGCTAGTTTTTTTGCAGCTGCTATAACAAATCACTATGAACTGGGAAGCTGAAATAACCCAATTTATTCTCCCTCGGTCTCGAGGACTGGAGTTCAAAATCAGATGAATTTGGTGATTCCATGAAATAGGAAGATCTTACAACTTATCAACCAAATGTCTGAGAGCAAAGGCCGTCCTGGAAATCATGAGTGTACCAGTGAGCAAACCAGGACTGCCCCAGACAATCGGGGTGCACAGTCATCTCCGCCCAGAAGAAGTGTCTTTGCAGTTCCGTATTTATTTTGCCTATATTGCTAGTGTTTTCTGTGTTGTGAGCGAGTTTGCAGCCATGTAAACATTCCCATGCTGGTAAAATGACACGGGAACGATTGTGGGTATGTGTCCTCGTACTGAACGTCTGCATCCTTCGTGAAGCCCCACACCGTCCTTTATGGCCCAAGGTGTCATGGCTTGGGTGTGCTCTGGGCTCAGCCAATGGCTTCCCTCCCTGCCTCCAATGGTCCACGTGGGTGCATTGGTGTGGCTGAGCCTGGAGTCAGATCAGAGACTTCCTCACTCACGTGCTGAGCTGCTTGGGGAGATGAACAGCTGGGGCCGGGGCAGCAGGAGATCCTGGGTGTCTGTCCCTCCCTGTATCTCCACCTCCTTCCTCTTCCTCCCCCTTGCCCCTCTCTTCCTCCTTCCCTCCCTTCCAGCCCCCTCCTACACTTCTCCTCAGGTACTCCACAGAAAAGATCACACACTGAACGCGGAATGACACAGGACACAGTCCCTAACTAGAGCCACATGAAATCACGGTGAGATCTCTTGTTGTACAAGGATGTACATTTTTTGAAAGTTTAACAATATACAACATTGACCATGATGTAAGGCAATCATTTGTTTTCACCCTTGTTGGCTAGACTTCTGTAAAATGATGAATGAGTCTAGAGAACAAGTAAGATCGTTTCTGTATGAGTCAGGATCGGTTCTGTGCTATAGATATGACTCCCCAAATCTCAATGGCTAGCCCCAGCCGGCATCAGGTGTACCTGGCAGGAAAGGGAGAGAGAGGAACAACTTGTCCCCACATGGTTGTTGGGGGCTGCTTTCCTGGGGGCACCTGGGCCTACACTGGGAAGGCAGGTGAGGAAGGAGCGGGTGCAGGGCACCAAGCGGGAGGTCCCAGCAGCCCTGGGGCCAGACTGGCCTGTGCTAGCGCATCATCCAGAACTCAGTTGCATTGGCATCCACACACAGGGGTGGTGGCGAGACACAGCGTTGCCTGGGCTACACCCATTAAAATGTGCACTCACCCATTCCATAAGCCTTTATTTAATGCCTGCTGTATGCCAGGCACTCTTCTAACATGTGCATTAATAACTGATGAGATGAAATGAAATGAACATAGAACCAAAGCACACCAAAGCAGAAAGGCAACCTGCAAAATAGAATATATCATATTGTTCTACGTTAGTGATTATCTCAGATATGTGCCCATATGGAGATTATGGAATAATTAATTTGTACAGATTATTGACAACATTTATTTCTTTTTCTTTTTTTTTAAAGACTTTATTTATTTGACAGAGAGAAACACAGCCAGAGAGGGAACACAAGCAGCGGGAGTGAGAGAGGGAGAAGCAGGCTTCCCGCCGAGCAGGGAGCCCGATGTGGGACTCGATCCTGGGTCTCTGGGACCATGATCTGAGCTGAAGGCAGTGGCTTAACCACTGAGCCACCCAGGCGGCCCTATTGACAGCATTTCTATCTAATTAATGGCATTTTGGCTTCTTGTGTTTATTGCTGCATTATTTTTTAACAGAACAAGCAGAATTTCCATTTGTGATAAACTGCTGGTGACAGAAGGAAGGCAAATATAAGGGGAGGGAGCTGCGGAAGACGGCAGAGTAGTGGGGCAGAGAACAGGTCTCTGGAAAGAACTTGGGGTCCTGAGACAGACCTTCCAGGAGCAGGAGCCTGGGAGGGGCCCGGGGGGGCGTCAGGCTCCTGACTCAGGGGCTCCCTCCCACACAGCTCCGCACGGTGACAGAATCTGCCCAGCTCCTCAGAAACCGCGTCATGAGTCAACGCGGGGATGCTAAAAGTGGATACACCATGGTTTCTTGTTTCTAAAAATTATCGCAATGCTTTCAGTACTGGGTCCCCTCCTGATATTCCCACTCCTCTGGTGTGGCCCTCCACGGTGTCCTCCTAAGGGCTGCTGAGGGCTGGGGCCTCAGGCAGAATCACAGTTGGGAAGGGTTTCAGGCCACAATTTCTCTTGTGGGGACAAATTGCTTATTTATGGTCTTTTTCCTTCGGAGATTAGATGGCCCCAGGTCTGGGGAAATGTCCTGTAAATTGCTGGTGACTGGCCTGTGTTGTCTCCCCCAGGCATGGTCCCCATCACGGAGGGGCCGTTTCCTGCCCAGCGCCCACCGGCCTTCCGAAGGCCCCACCAGCACAAGTACCTCCTCGAACAGAGAGACGGAAGAAGTTCCGAACGTCGTCCACACTGCCCAAACCTGCCGCACCTCCTACAGGGCAAATCACTCCGTTGTTTCTAGATTCATATTTGTGTCTCTGATTCCAATTAATCCAGCTTGGCAATACCGCCTGATTATAGCTAGAAATAAAAATTTACAGTGATGACAAGCTTTTATGAGTTTTTTAAAGCAAAACAAATTGTTTTGGGGTAAATCACAGTGAGTAAAAAAAAAAACAAAACCGTCTACCTAAACAGATCTAAACAAAGGTAATATTTGAGAGAGCTCTTATAAAGCCAAATAAATTATTCCTTCAGAATAATCCTCTCCCAGTAAGTGGCTCATAATCACCCCAAATATTAAAAAAAACAACAAACAACAAACGTAGAAAAGGAAATGTCTGAGTTTACGTGAGGACTCGGCAATATCCAAAGGGGAACTCCATGTCGCAAAGAGGCAAAATAATAATCTTTATCAGCAAAGGTACTCCTTTCTTTTTTAAGACTATTTATTTAACAGAGAGAGATGGAGAGAGGGAACACAAGCAGGGGGAATGGGAGAGGGAGAAGCAGGCCTCCCGCCAAACAAGGAGCCCGATGCGGGGCTCGATCCCGGGACCCTGAGATCAGGACCTGAGCCAAAGGTGGAGGCTTAAGGACTGAGCCCCCAGGCGCGCCGTGGCAAAGCTGCTCTTGTCATCGCTCCCGTGCAGGCGGGCCGAGGGCCTTTCCCTACTGTCTGCTTTTCCTATGAATTTCATTTCACGCTGCAGTGTGCTTGCATAAGCAAATTAGTCCCCAATCCTAATAAAACGCCACATTTATAAGGGATGGCTCTCCACTTCACTCTGAGAGGCAGAGTCTAGTGGTACCTCAGGCCTGATTCGCATAGATGGGACCTCAAGCATCTTCGCTTTGGGGCAGAAGTGGTGCGAGGCCCATCCCTTACGGCATCCCTGGGCAGAACGGCAAAGTCTCATTTTGCTGTATGGACAGCCAGCTTGTGCAGTCACGAGAGAACGTCCATGAAGAGTGTTTCATGAGTTAATGCATCACTACAACCTCATTGCCTGCCATGGAAAAACATCTAGGAGCAAGATCAGCTCTACAACCTCATAACCGATGAGGGATGCACGAAGATTTCTGTTGCAAACCATGGAAGAGACTCTTTCACCCCCCCCCCCATTAGGTCATGTGGAGCCAAAGAAAGACAGGTCATATTTCACACAAGCCTCAGAGCCCCCTTTGAGCCCGTGACTCTCATCCAGTCCCCTTTGACAGAGAACATCCAAAGCACCCAGGGCACTGGGAAGGCAGACGTCAATGTCAGGCCACCTGAGGCAGAAGATCCACAGACAAAAGGTAAGAGGAAATTTTTTTTTTTAATTTAAAAAATTTATTTATTTATTTGACAGAGAGAGACCACAAGCAGGCAGAGAGGCAGGCAGAGAGAGAGGAGGAAGCAGGCTCCCCGCCGAGCAGAGAGCCCGATGTGGGCCTCCATCCCAGGACCCTGAGATCATGACCTGAGCTGAAGGCAGAGGCTTTAACCCTCTGAGCCACCCAGGCGCCCAAGAGGAAAGTTTTCGGTACGCTGCCTTAGAGGAGAATGTTACACACTCATTATTCACAGTATATAAAACTTGTTTTTTAATAAGAAGAAAATTTTTATTTCAAAATACTAGTTTCCATCATGGCCTACATCATTGTCTTCAGTTGTCTTCATTATGCATGTGTTTCTGCGTGAATAATGAGCCAGTCCCCCGTGGCTCGGACGGAGCTCCACGTGGGAAGGGCCCTGTGTGTCCTGCTCCCCGGGGTCCATCGCGGGCATTCGGTGGGGGGGTGGGGACAAACAGAATGATTCCCGGGGAGGCAGAGATTTATTTTGACCTTGCAAGAGTATAGCCACTCCGGATGTGAGACAAAGATGAATATTAGCTAAATAAAATGAAATCCATGGTTGTTAATATTTATTTAAAAACCTGATTTCTACTTAATATCATTTAGAATTTTATAATGAGAAAGGAACTTATTCCTATAGCTTTTACTAAAAGCAAATACGCTTCTACAATTCTTTAAAATCATGAAGCAAGTAGTATTTCCTGTTACGATATTGGACATTAAGTGGATTTTGTTTAGCTTCATCCCCTTCTACTACTAGGTAGTAAAACTAGAATATCCCTCAGCTCTGTGGTAGGATCTTCCCTCATCCCAAACAACTCCCTACAATTGCACATGTCCACTCGTCTCTGTGTGTCCACCCACGCAGTCCCTGGGAATGCCTGTCACTGCTCACTGCTCAGCCCTTCTTCGGCTTATCCGCAGGGACACTTTCCAAGCGCGACCCGGTCCCTGTGACTGCTCCAAGCCTGCACGGCACGACTGTGTGCCCCCGGGCTCCCACCCCGTGCTGGCCTCCAGAAAAGCTCAAGTCTGCAAGCAACACACGGTTTACGATTTAGTTTGATGAACAGTTTTATTCTTTCCCTTTTGGAGGCTTCACGGTCTAGCTTCCGAACATTGGCTCCATTTTTTAAAGGACATTTTAGAATGTACTGCCACCTTAATATATGCCATGTGCCAGGTGATCGTTTCAAGAATTGACCTCGACATCAAAATCGTTCTGAAGTCAGTCTCGCACAGACCTGAGAAGTACAGGTGCTATCCCCCCAAGATTCCTCTTGCCCACCCCCCCCCCGGCACCTCACTGTGTGCTACTATGTTTCTTCACACTCTGTCTCTGCCTTTCCGCTGGGACGTCCCTACTGACCCACTGTCAAGGTCGCAGACGCGTGTCCTGAGCTGAGCCAATGAGCAGTCCGAGGGCACCTCCATCCCTACTTCCCTGCTCGGGTCCCAGCATTCTTCTTGATTCTTAGGGTTTCCATCTCTCCACCTGCATGACCCCCTTGTTCCTGCGTGGTCTCTGTGGTTCCACTAGCCTCCGGACATGTCAGTTGCAGCTCTCTTCCTTCCCCCCTCCGCTGACTCCCCTATCCCTGCTTCCCCGAGTAAGGTTCAGACTGCTCTTCCTCGCTGTTGGTTCACCTCGAAGTGTTTTGTGGGAGCTAGGCGGGGTCATACAGGGATGGGGTAAATGGGCTCCAGTGTGTCGTTTTGTCAGCCCCCTCCATGACCCTGCCATGTCTCCATCACGACCCAGCTGCACCCCCGCCATGACCCCGCCGTGTCCCCATCACGGCCCAGCTGCACCCCCGCCATGACCCCGCCGTGTCCCCATCATGGCCCAGCTGCACCCCCGCCATGACCCCGCTGTGTCCCCATCATGGCCCAGCTGCACCCCCGCCATGACCCCGCTGTGTCCCCATCACGGCCCAGCGGCACCCCCATCATGGCCCAGCTCCAAGCCCCCCCATCAGTCATGGCCCAACTACACTCCCCATCATGGCCCAGAAGGTGTCAATGAGTGGAGGTGGGGGCATCTCCCATAGTCTCTTGATAAAGGCTCAGTCCCTTGGTGGCTATTGGCTTCTCCAGCCAGAACCCCTGCCATGAGCTTACCCGTGTGGCCCCCTGCCCAGCAGCCGAGTCCCCAGCCCATTTCCTGAAAGGGCACACCCGTTACCTGTTGTGTTCTCCCTCAGGTGGGACAGGAAGGTGAGGGTGGGCCTCACTGGGAGAAAGACCCCCTTCTCCACTGGGAGAACGTTTCAGAAAACTAGCTTACCCCCCCCCCCCCCGCCCCCGGTCCATACAATCCTTTGCCTTTCTAGCTACATTGTAATAGTTCCCGGGAGTGAAATGTTACAGTTAATTGCCTAAGTCCATTAAAGTGTAAGCTCTACCGGACGTGTCCTGTCCCTACAGGGGGACTCAGGGGCGTCCTGTAAGGTGCACCTCTCTGTGGACAGAAAAGCGTTACACACAGGAAGTATCCCGTCACTTCCTGGGCAACCGACGATGGAGCTTGTTTATGATACAGCTAGTTAAAGCGGTAACTGAAAGCTGACTGGATTGATCACTTTGTCCTCCAGGTAAGAGCCTTGTCTTCCAGGGGATGCGGAAGTGTGATGACTGTGTCCCTTTCTCTGGGCGTGAAGGGGTCCTGGCTCTCAGGTCAGGTATCTCTTCTGAAACTTTGAGTGGATGGGGAGTACAGGCAGGAGATAAAGTATAAAGGCTGTGTCCATGACTGCCCAGTTATCGTGCCTAATAAGACAGATTGATGATCACGGGGCGCATTATTCTTACTTAAATAAGAGGCCTTTACAATTTTCTTTAGAATATTGTACCATCACATTCATTTGTCACGAAAACAACCAAATAAACATGACTTGAGATGAGTTTATGTTCACTTGTGGAAGAAGTGATGTGCTAAGTCCTTTCCTTTCATATCTATTTGCTGCACCTGTTACTCTGTAATTAGAAATTGCGTCATACTCAGTCTTCCAGAATGGCAGCGATAATGCACCTGTGAGGTAATTAGGAACTTTATCCTTCCAGCACATATGGGATATTTCTTCAGGATGTTTGATTTTGACGGTTCTGATCTTAATGCCACATCTGAAGTAGCTTTTGTATATCATGCAATATTTCGCAGTCACTTGGGGGGCGGACAATCGCTCACTGCCTGCTATGAGCCAGGTCCTTCCAGGTACTTCCTGGGCCACCAACTCTGAGTTTTCACCCACTGGTTGTTGCCATTTTACAAATTGCAATTTTACAAGGGTGCTCCAGGCGTAGGGACGCTGGGAGAAGTCAGCCTGGGCTGCAGAGAGCGTTGCCTCTGGGGTAGATGTCTTTTATGTAAATAATAACAGAGCATTTCTGCAACACCCACTGATACCTCGAAGCCATCTCATGTTTCGTTACGGGACAGAAAATCAACCTTCTATCCTTATTTTAAAAAATGGGGGTTGTAGATGAAACAATATTTCATTATCATGTATTTCAATTATTAAAGACAAGTGAAAGTATTCTGGTTTTACTGTACCCTCCTTTCTACTGTGTCATTCAAACATTGTACAATGGCACTTTAAAAAATCCAACGCTCAGAGCACCTGGGTGGCTCGGTGGGTTAAGAGTACGCTCTTGATTGCGGCCCAGGCCTCCATCTCAGGGCGCTGAGTTCAAGCCCCGCACTGGGCCTGTGGCGGGCATCGGGCCTGCGCTAAAATAAATGCCTGAATGACACTGTGTGGCCAGAGCGCAGTGCCTCCCTCTCCCCCTTAGCAGCCCCGACTCTGCAGCCCCCCCAGCAGAAGCATGGTGGCGGGAGGGGCACACGGAGAGGTCCAGGTGACCAGCGAGCTGGGTCAGCACACGTGAGAGGAAATGAGGGCTTCTCCTCCCGGAACCCACGTGACTGTCACAGCCAGAGACTCAGCCCGAGTCCTCGTGGCATCAGTGGCATCAGTGAGTGCGGGTGAGCAGCCCTGGGCAGCCCTGGGCACCGGTGTCCTCACGGCCACAACCGCATCCCACCCGTCTCACCGCCGGCCCGGGGAGGCTCAGAGGCTGAGCGCAGTAGGACAGGGTCCAGGCCGCTGTGCACAGGCCTGATGTCAGCTGTTCTGGCTTTCAATAAAGTTTAAGGAGGCTTGAAATAATATAGCCATATGTTTGGAAGTAAGTTGTTTTCTGTGACTGTTCATGATTTCAGTGAGCAGCAGGGCGCATGTGAGACACAGCCGTGTAAGTAGGTCTTAATTACATACATCATTAGGTCATCCTAGGACTTGAACCGCGAACGGAATCATGGTGTGCCAAAAAGAAACTGGAAAAATGGACATAACGACGAACCAGTCTTTAAAATTAAGCTGAGTCCTTCAGGTTCTGATTTTGAAACAGAGCATTCTTACTACAGAGATTGTAACTATTATAATTCAATCATGATTTGGCAAGAGAACTTGTGGCCCTACCCAAAAGAATTTTTTTCCAGGCTTCTCAGAAGAAAGCAATAAATCTGTTTTGAACATAATACGTGCCCCCAAATTAACCCAGGAGCGACTACCGTCTGTGGCTATTCGAGACAAATGCACGGAACATGCAAGAGAATAAAGAGGAGGGGAAGAATGAGTGACTCTGCAGTAGTACCGAATGGCCTGCAGGCCACGGCAGCCCACGAGAGGCCACGGGAGGCCACGGCAGCCCATGAGCCCATGCAGGCTTCTGTGGTCTGGACTGAACCTGTCACAGCGGGTGTGGCGGGTGCTGGTCAGCTCCGCGTGTGCATGGACGGGGGTAGGATGGTCGCTGGGGTTGATGATTCAGCGGCTCCAACCTTCCCCCTCCTGGTGTATGTCTGTCTGGCTTGCGATTTTGTCGTTCCTCCCTCCGAGGAAGAGGTGTTTCTCCTGTTTCCCACCTGCGTTTGGCCCCTGCTTTGCTCCGTCCAGGAATGCTCTTCATGCAGGAGGACCTGCTCTGCCCCAGCACCTGCACTCGAGCAGACACGAGGAGCTTGCTGCAGACCTGCAGTCTGGCGACCCCGAGATCCACTGAGACCGCTCACCCCCGAGCATCTGGGGGGCTTTGCTTTGCACCACCTGAGGCTCCAGCGTCCACAAAGTGCACAGCCGGTGTTGGACAAAGACCACACAGTCTAGAGGCGTGACTTGTGTATTTCTGCGCCACTTAAATCATAGAACTTTGTCATTCTTGTAATTCAGGATTATGAATCTGAATTTCCAAAGGCTTCAAGAACAATGACGTTTGTTTGGGGCACCTGGGGGCTCAGTTGGTTAAGCGACTGCCTTCGGCTCAGGTCATGATCCTGGAGACCCGGGATCGAGCCCCACATCGGGTTCCCTGCTCGGCGGGAAGCCTGCTTCTCCCTCTCTCGCTCCCCCTGCTGTGTTCCCTCTCTGGCTGTGTTTCTCTCTATCATATAAATAACTAAAACCTTAAAAAAAAAAGAACAATGAAGTTTGGAATTTGTGTAAGTGCTGATGGCGTACACACATTTCAACGCTCATCAATATTTAGGGATGTGTAATAGAATTCATATCAGCATTGCAGAGAACTTTTAAGATGTGTAACAGACTAATAATAAACCGGAAACACGGGGCAGATGTCATGGGGCGTAACGGTCACAGTGAGCCCGGCATTTCGTGTGTTTCCGTCCCAGACGCTTGCCTGACAAAGGCAATAAGGACATTATTCTATGTGCTGGCCCCTACGGCTCCGGAGGACCAGGAGGGCTTGCTTTCCTCCCTTAGGACCTGGGTCGTTACCCTGAGCCCCAGCATCTCGAAGGTGTCGGTGGGTGGACGTCAGGTGGCCAGTGGATTCCTCAGCCTTGTACACACTGTTTTTCAAGTTGGTTGAGCTCCTTTCTCTGCAATGGGCCGGGCAGCAACCCTGCCTGGCTTTGCGGGGTCTGTGGGGGACAGTGGCCAGTTCAAGTGAGCAAAAACGCCCACCTTCTGTCTCAAGTCAAACATCTCTCGAGGGCCGTTGGCTGAGCCCCTTTTGTATCACGGCTCCTCTTCTCCTTCAGCTTCCTCCTCGGGAACCTCTGTCTCAGATCTGTGTCCTGGGGGGCCAGAGTGAGCCCGTGTGTGAACATAGTTGCCATCCTGCCACAGCTCCGTGGGGACGGTCACTAGGCAAGGCCACAGGAAGCCAGCTCTGACCTGCGTCCCCTTGGAAAAACACGCGTGGACAGTGCCTTTTCACCTGCTGTTTTGGGGGATGCATTCCACGAGTAGAAAGGTTATCATACAGAAGGTGTCCCGAGATCAAGGGCCACCCAAGAAGGCTGGGGACGAGGAAGCAGTCCATGACATTGGCCACCTCCCGGGGAGCTCGTCCCGGCACGTGACTCCAGCGCAGGGCGTGGCCCACCTGGTCTGCTGCGGCCTCCCTCCACACCGCACCCCTTCCCGGGACAGCCACAGCAGCGCGGCTCCACCAACCTCGGCTCCTGCCCTCCTGCCCCTGTGCTCGCCTCCGCAGGGACACATCTGCCGTGACGTGTTATCACCCCCAGAATTCAGCTCTGGCTCCCGCTGACCAGGCACGGAACGCATGCTTCTAGAGGGTCTGAAGCCATCTCAACACGGTTCCAGGGGTCATGACTCTTCATGTGGTGTTTGTGGCTCTCAGCACATGGACGCTGATTTTCCCTATAGCCCTCCTCGGCCACAGAGGACAACTGAAGGACCTACGTCCCACTGCTACGCCTCCAATCGCTTCATCACTTTTGCCCCACCCGCTGGGCCCCAGGGGCTCTGAGTGGCGTCCTCCTTCCTCCTGTGTACCTAGCTTCCCTTCTGTGACATTCTGTCCTCCTTATACAACAGCATGGGCTCTTCCTTCCGAAGCCAGCCCAAGGCTTAGAGGCAGTGTCACAAAGGGGAGGGACAAATCCTTTGAAGGGATGAAGGAGCCACACCTACATTTCAAATTCAATGTCAAAATCACGGCACCACGTCATCCATGCTCCACGTGCAGAAGAACAGAAACGAGATTGTGATGTCTCCTCCAATCACCATCCCGGGTGATGCCCCCTCCAGGCCTGGGTTAGATGTGGACCTCTTCTATATCAGGCACCTTGAAATACGAAAGGGTGGATGCAGACAGCAAGGGGAGCCCCTCAGCAGGAGGCCCACCTCCTCTCTCCCCAAGTGGGGCGTGCTCAGCACACAGTGGAAGGGAGGCAGCGCCTCACCCCACCGACGCTGAGGATCTAGAAGGTTCGGTCTCCACTGTGACGGATTAGCAGGAACATCCCGGGGACCATGGTACACAGACCCTGCCCCACCCCGTTCCCAGGACCTGGACAAGCAGAGCACGTGGGTGCCTACGCCGGCTGAGTCCGTGCACGCCGGCTGAGTCCGTGCACGCCGGCTGAGTCCGTGCACGCCGGTCCATGCACGCCAGCAAGCCGCTTCAGGTCCCCTCGCCCACCCTCGGCTGCAGTGGTCCTGGTGCCGTTCTGAGGAGCCCTCCCTCCGTGCACGGGAGGGACAAGATTATCAGCCTCCCTTCTGGGGGATTTACGCCTTCGGAAGCACTTCCCACCCCTCCGCAGGCGGCACGACCTCTCAGAGGCTGACTGAAGACAACCAGGGACACGGATCATCCCGACAACGCAGTGTCTTAGGAGACCTGCCTGGTGCCAGCCACGCTGGGCCTGCCCAAAAGGATGAGCCAGTGAGGACAGTTCTGGATTTGTGTCTCGGTGCATTACCAACTCCTCTGAGCCTCTAGGAGAAGTGAGTCAGACAGTGCCAACTCGGGGAGGCTAGACCCTGAAAGTGACCAGACTGTGAGGTCCCCAAAGCGGAGTGCGCGTCTCGCTCGCCCGCCCTGGACCCCAGCTCCGCCGGCTCGCGCCCTATGATGGCTGCGGACGGGCCCCTGTCGTCACGTCCTTCACTGGCTCTCCTGAGAGTCGTACACACACATCCGAGCTTTGGGAATCAGCCGGTGAGGTGTGACGTCACGCCTGGACCCTAACGGGGAGGAAGGTCAGAAGACCATTGAGTTCCTAGTCAGAAACACCGCAAATACACCTTAGGAAATATGGGACTGTCTCCTGGTAATTCCATGGCTCTATTCCGTCTGCCTTGTTTTCTGTCACTGTTTTATTTGATACTGTTGGAATTGTGTTATCTGTACCTGATTCTGTACTTTCGTTTTGCTTAAAACAGGCCAGCCACATCATCCATACAACGAAACAACCCTTCAACGTTCCTCCAGCAACCGCTGCTGGAGGCAAACGTGACCAGCTCTGACTTACTGCTGGGGAACCGTGAGGAAGTCCCATGGCTGGTCCAAGCTCACCTGGCGAGCTCAAGATCCGAATCCTTCTGTGGGAAGTGGAGGCTCTGTGCAGCATGGCTTCCTGTTCCCACCCTCGGTGGTTACGGCCGCTACCAGAACCTTCGCTTCTCCTATCACGGCCCCGTGTGCAGACGTTTTGGACTCAGCCTCCTCCACATGTGTTCTGTTATCATAATTTTAGCGGGAAAAGGTCATGAGCTCTTTATTCCTGGAAAACTAGCTACCCCCAGGTTCCAGCACCGGACCCCTGGCCAACCAGAGCCCAGAGGCTACCCTTAGGAAGCGTGCGGTTGGGGACGCAGGTTGATTAATATTTTAAGTAGCAGGGACGTGCTGTCGTCCGAGCAGTTATGGTGCACCTGGGTCGCTCTACTTATTTACGTGCCTGACTTCTCGGAGGTGTGCACAGCTCCAGGTGGGGGACTCCTGCAGCCCCTGGGACCGTGTCCCACCCTCCAGGGCAGAATCTGAAATCTGCACTAACTTCTTGTTTAGTGAACTCATCTTGACCTTACCCTGCATTTTCCAGACCCCACGGAGGGCTCTGGGGCCAGAGTGACTGGTGCTGGAAGAGGGGCTGCGTCCCCTGCCGAGCCCCACAGTCCCCGGCCGTGGCTTCTTACTGCGTCTTGCCACCGGGGCCTCTGCCGCTTTTTATTAAGAAGAACAAAAATAAAATGTAAGCCAAAGTCATTCTCAACATTCCTTAATACGAGGTTAAAAAAAGGAAACCCCAATCCCCACTCTGTTTGCAATGATCTCGAAGATAGGCAGCAAAAAATCCCCAAGACAGGCCTCAGGCTCCGGCTCCTGGTGGTCTGTGGGGAAAGGAAACATCCCCAGAGGGAGCAGCAGGGGGCAGAGCCGGACAGCCGACAGGCTTCCTCCCAGCCCACGGGGCACACACCTGCACACATCCGCACCCCACGCAGTCCCCGTGGGATCTCAGCACAAATCATGACAGAGCACACGGGCTAATCTGCGGAAACAACGAAATTTCTCTTTATACACAGAAATGGACAGATATTGATGTGCATACGAATTCTAAACCCACATGCATGCATAGGTACTGATAACTTTCTATATATGTAGCTATAGATAAGTGTGCGTAGACCTGGGATTGTTGGGCTTGTAATTAAACTAGGGGAATCTTTTCACACGTGTTGTAGAGACAGTAATTGAAGTCAACATTCTAAAGAAGTTCAGAAACATCTCAGCTGCGGTACATAGTTCATTTCACTGATTCATCTTTTCCTATTTTCTCAAAGAAATTTTTGTGAAAATGCAGAAAGGAATGCAATATAGTAAACACTCCTGGAAATAACACACTCCACACACACTTGTTCAGGGCAGTGAGAGAGCTGCAGCCACCATGACTAACACAATGTCCCGGGCAGACCTTCATGGCTGACAGAGAAACATTGTAATGGCCTGCACGCCCTCCTGGACCTGCCCCTCCCCTGATGAGAGCAGGGGCCCCAGCACCCCCTCCTGGACCTGCCCCTCCCCTGATGAGAGCGGGGGTCCCAGCACCCCCTCCTGGACCTGCCCCTCCCCTGATGAGAGCAGGGGCCCCAGCACCCCCTCCTGGACCTGCCCCTCCCCTGATGAGAGCAGGGGCCCCAGCTCCCCCTCCTGGACCTGCCCCTCCCCTGATGGGAGCAGGGGTCCCAGCTCCCCCTCCTGGACCTGCCCCCCCCATGAGAGCGGGGCCCCAGCTCCCCCTCCTGGACCTGCCCCTCCCCTGATGGAGGCAGGGGTCCCAGCTCCCCCTCCAGGACCTGCCCCTCCCCTGATGAGAGCGGGGTCCCAGCCCCTCACAGGTCAGGTGTTTCTCCCAGTTCACCTGAGACCTGCGTCAGAACCCCGAAGCCTCAGGGGTCAGCTGATCACAGAGAGTAAAGGAACCGTGGTTTCATGGGTGGTGCGCCAGGGGATTGGCGGCCCCTGAAGGATGTGGCTCTGGCTGCGGATTTGTACACGGAAGCCTCAGTGTGCAGTGGCGCTCAGAGAAGCACGCGGGCAGGCTCTGGGCAGCACAGAACTCGCTCAGCCGCGGGTGTGGGGCAGGGCCCGGTTTCTCCGCATCAGAGCTCAGCAGGAAAAATGTGCATAAATGCATAGGGTTGTATCAGAGACACAGGGAAACAATCAGAACAGAGACAGACGGAATACGTTTCTATATTCTCTGAAAGATTAAATTCTGTTGGATTCCGTAAAATTCAGTTCCACCAATATTGCCCGGGGGTTTCCCTGTGGTCTGGTGCCCTTCGGAGTCTGGTGAGGTCCTGCGATGAGAGCCGCCGCCCTGAGGGACCTGGGGTTCTACTGGAGGGAGCTGCCCGTCGGCGTCTCCCTGTGTGTCTGTCTGTGTGTCTGCCTCCCTCTCCCGGTCCAGTCTTGCCACAGGGCAGCTCCGTGGCCGGCTGGGGAAGTGGTGGAGGAAGGCACCGGGGTGAGCATTTCCATGGCCCCCCGGAGCGCTGGGGGACCATCAGGAACCACAGGACTTGGTGACACTGGTTTCCGGGATGCCATGTTGCTGTGTGGGAGGCTCACAGGCCATGCAGGCTGGAGATCGGTCCTGGTAGGAGGGCTGTGCCTGCAGCTGCTGGGACTGTCTCAGGGCCACCACTGCGGTGCTCTGTGGCACAGCTCGGGGTGGGGGCTCAACCCAGGACATGACTGCTCTTCTGCAGCTGCCCCCCCCCCCCGCAGCGGACCAGTGCCCCCAGCCCCCTAAGCAGGAGCTGTGCCCAGGGAGGACACAGGTGACCTGGGGGCTCACTGCGGAGCGCTCACAGAGGCCAGGCCGGGTGCCAGGCTGGGCCAAGCTCCAGGGAGCGACAGGTTGTCCCGGCTGCTCTGGTGGCTGGGCTGGGAGCAGGGACAAGCCTGACGCCCGACGCTCCCACTCGCTGACGCGTCCAGGAAGCACTTATTTCTTGCCAGGAAAAGAAAGTCAAGAGTATCTTACTTCATCAAATATTCCGCTCATCAAATTACCTAGAACCTACCAAATCCAGCAGAAGGCATCATAAATAAATTTAGAATAGAAAAGTTCTCGTGGAATGAGCTGCCCCGTCACACTTCACACACGCGCAGTAACCGGCCTCTCTACCTGGGGGCAATGCTCACGCTGACATTGAAAGGAGATACTCCGGCTTGCTTCCCTCACTGTCACTCATCATCCACAAACCTCAGAATGCCTGAGCTTTTGAAGATTTTTCTTTGTCAGCCAACCCAAGTGTCCTGCAGGGACTGTGGACATTTTTTAATTGAGCCCCTAATGTTGCTGCCATCTTGTTCAAATTCGTTGGAAACTTTTAGCCAGAGTTCCCAGAAACGATATGCAGAAAGTCTCTCCGTGGAAACTGGATCTCAATGATGGATGTCCCGCAAAGCAATGGAGAAAGAGCAGTCCCAGCTCAACAAGGTTTAGTTTTGAAATTCTATCATTGTGCTTCGAAACACACCAACATGGAATCTTTCGCTACATCTCCCATTTTTTATACTTTTTCTTGTTATCAAAGTATAATTGACACACAGTGCTCTATTAGTTTTGGAATCCATATGCTTCGACAGTTCTATCCATGACTCGGGGCTCATCACCACCAACGTGGTCGCCATCGGTCACCCCACCACTCTCCAATGAGCATGGAACAGAGCTCTCATTTCCCACTGGAAAAGTTCAACTTGGCAATGTCTATTCTCTACTAAGTGGGACAAAACTGAGACGGTCTGCGCTTTTGCAATGCCTACATTTAATGAAACATTGGACAAGCATAACTAAACATAAATATTTGGAAACACTTTCGCTTATAAAAATAAAGGCAAAAGGGTGCTTTTCATGTGGGCAAACTATTGGGCACCAAATATTTCAGCTAAATATTGACATATTTCAGTATGAAACATGTTAGAATGGGTAAGGTCCTCCTCCGAGTGGGCGTGGTGCCTCCCTACCCAGCACAAGAGAGACTGTTTCTTGTTATAGTCAGTTCACAGTGTTGACAATGACCAAAACTATCATGGGAATATGTAACTTTGGAAAGGAATCAGATGTTGTATGAAGAAAAAAATTATAAGTTGAAATTACAAAAAGTTTTTAAGAAAATAGAGGTGACCCAGTATATGTGTGGATGCAGCTAGAAACTTTTAAAATTACATGACCATGTAACAGAAAACATATTCCTGCTGTTTTTTACTTCTCAGATAGTAATATAAGGAATCAATTTTTATTTTGTGTTAATCTACATGAATATGTAATACTTTTCTTTTTTAAACAAATACTTCAAATGATATACTTTTAATAATCTCAGCACTTTATTTCGCTCTCAGCTTGGTTATCCAAGTCAGGACCATAAATTGTCGTGTTACCATGGTGACAGGGCACTGGGGCAACCGCAGAAGAAGTTCTATGTTCCTGCTCTCACGTGGCTGCGGCAACGGGGCTGAGGCCTGAGCTGGACGTTCCCGGCCCCTCGGCCATAGTCCTCTCAGGAAAGGCAATCCGTAAGGGATAGAAATGCAGTATGAGTGAGTCATCCACAAGGAAGTGGCAGGATTTCCCTCCAGGGACGATGGCTCTGACGTACATTGACCTGTTCCCCCTGCTAAGCACAACTAAGAGCCTTGAACGTAACTGATCACACGATCACAAGAAGAGTCAGGAGAAGGGGGCTATCTGCGGACCGGGGGACCCAAAGGAGACACTCCGTGCTCCCTGTGTTTCCCAGGCTGAGAGCAGAAGAAACTGGCCGCAGGACAGCACCAACAAGAAAGCCCACCAGAGGCCATGCTTTCCGGGCGAAGGGCCACCAAGACCACATGTTTGGACAGCGACCGCCCCTCTGGACACACCTCGGAGAAGGCAGAGGCTGCACATCCTGGTTATGGGCAGTCCTCCATGGCCATGTGGAATCAAGGAAGCCAGCTAGATCAGGTTTCAACGGGTGACCCAAACCACGAACTTGGTGACAAGGTCCCCCAGACGCCCTGTTTTTGGTCAATAATCATTCCTTTTGCCAGGAAGCATGAATATCTTGAGGTGGCGGGAGGAGACAGTCCCTGACGCCGATCCCAAGAACAGGGCTGCTGGGTCATCGGACAAAGCCAGAAACACGGCTCAGAGAGCCATCACAAATGTGGCTGAAACAAAGGAAAACCCAGGAAGCTTTAGCCAAGAAGTGAAAATCCTCAGGGAAGAAACAGAAGATTTTTGGAACCAAATAAAAATTTTAGAACAAAGTATCTGAGTGACAAAGCCAGTGAGGGGGTCAGAGTCAGGATGAGGTCTGTGTCCGCACTTCCCCAGTCCTCGTATTTCACCCCCAGAACTTCATGTCTGCATCTCTGATTCCTGCAATAACGCGGCTAGACTTGGGAGCACGCAGGCTGAAAAGGAGGCGTGCGCCCCGTCATGCTTCCGACCCGCTTCTGCGTGTCCACACTAAGCCCGCTTGCACTCCGCCAGCGCTGACTGCAACGCGAGACCGCCCTACGCACCTGTTGCTGAGGCTCAGCTTCGTGTGATAAGCCCTCACATAGGCTGCTGCTTCCGGCTTAGAAAGCATCCTTCTCAGGAACGTCCCATCTCACTGTCACACACACTCGGGGAGCAAGGAGAGGCCGACCAGTAGTCCCAGGTACGCACTGTTGGCAATGCTCCCGGGATCACAGCTCTGTGTGTCTGCGCCTGGGCGGCCGCCTGTCCAGCGAGGTTGGAGCCAGCCCAGAGAGTCATTATTCTGAGTTGGGGCTGTACCCTTTCCCGATTCCCACACTTCCTTTCCGGCCTTTGGGCAGGCGGGCAAGCCCACTCTGTGCCCCTCCCCACTACGGACGCGCACGTTCTCACCCCCTCTCGTACACACACCGCGTCACCTGCTTTTATACTTTCTTTCTGCCCTCTTAAATGCTCTCTCAAAAATCTGTCTCAAATGCTACGTCCTTGGGGTGCCTGGGTGGCTCAGTTGGTTGAGCGACTGCCTTCGGCTCAGGTCATGATCCTGGAGACCCCGGATCGAGTCCCACATCGGGCTCCCTGCTCAGCGGGAAGCCTGCTTCTCCCTCTCTCACTCCCCTTGCTTGTGTTCCCCCTCTGGCTGTGTTTCTCTCTGTCACATAAATAAATAAAATATTTAAAAAAAATATGCACCGTCCTTTCCAAAGCCTTCCAGAGCCCCTCCATCGGAATTGCTAAAGCAAATAATACTGAGGGAATCAATCTGGCCGGGATTTAAAAAGGGACGGTGAGGTGTTTTGTTATTTTCCTCACGGTGCATTTCGGTCTTGTTTCTTAGAATCAATCCTAAACTTTTTCTCAGTAGGAATGTTCTTGCATTTTCTTTGAATTTTCACGGTGACTGCAATACACAATGTATACTGTATAATTTATCATAAAGGGACAGGGAAGGTGCTCAGTAAATCTTCGTTGACTTTATTTGACATGGAAGTGATATTTTCTCACTGGAAACACAATTTCCTAATAAGACGGTAGCATGCTTGATCTTAAAAATATGCCTCTTCTAAAACTTTCTAAGAACAGGTGGTAAGTCGATGCAGTTGTCTAAAAAACGAAAACTCATCTCTTTTCAAAAGTGTAATCATTTAAAATGTAGGTAGAAGCTAACCTTTGCACCCAAAATGCCACTGTCAGAAATTGAGTCGTAGATGACCTTACACATGGCTGTTGTAGCTTGGAGATTTCTAGTAGAGGGCTCTCAGCAAATCGAGAAATAAAACGACGGAGGCTCACGGAGCAGAATACCCTCCTCCTGGCTGATAAAGGCTGGTGGCGAGGATGAAGCTTAGCGGGGGGCCAACGGAGTCCCCGCAGGCCCTGGACCCAACGCCCGCGGATTCTTCCTGCTATGAACAAGCAGAGGAGGCGAGGAGCTTTGCAAAGGGCCTGGGTATTGGGGAGGGGGGTCCCTGGGTGGGGGGCAGCCACAGGTGTCATCCGTGGGCGAGCGGCCAGAGAGGCCCCCACCGTGCACACACTGCACTGCACGTTCTTTCCCAGGAAGGAAAGGCCTCTGGGAACAGTGGGGGCCAGATGGAAGCACAGCCATGGACAGGTCGTGGGGCCCAGGAAGCAGCTCACCAACGGATGAGGCTTGGCTATGACCGTGTGGCCACGCAGCCCCCTGCGTGGCTGGTGTTCTCAGGCGCGCAGCAGAGCCAGCGCGGGAAACTCGGGAGGGGCCGCGGTTCCTGCCGTGCTTCTCTTCCCTCTTCGTAGCTCACATCCCCACGGCTGCAGGTTCCCGGGGCTGGCCCTCGCTCCACTCTTAGTCTAATGACATTTACGGTTTGCGCACATTTCCTGTGCTCTTGGAATGGACTTGATCAAATGGGTCACAGCTAATGGAAGGGAATTTAATTGAGGGCAGAATAACAGAAACCCTGAGAGGTTGTCTCTGACAACTGAACTGAGCATCCCCAAATTTAAAACACAGAGAATAAAATTATCTTACTGCAGACAAAGATAATTCACATGTCTTGTAAGTGATTGAAAAACCAAGTCATAAACTCTGGTTTCCCCTCCAAACGTACCCTTCATGTCATCATAGAAATCGGGAGGGAGAAAGAAATGACTCATTGCAGAATTTCTAAATACACATTCTGCATATAGAGGCTTCTGGAGAGAATATCAATGATGTAATATGATATAAAATACTATGAAATATGGATTTAAAATAGAAATGCATTCCCCATCTGTGTGCCTGTCGCTGACATCACCGGCCTCATATGGTACTGTAGACGCTCAAGCACGCTGTGCTCTGTGCACTGTCCCACGTGAACGTGACAGCCTCGCTGGCGATCTCCCGTTCAGGCCCCGAGTGAAGGACGGTGGGCTTCAAATTCCAGCTCGGGCTCTCACAGGATGTGAAAGGGATGCTAAAATAGTCCTCGTGAGTCAGAGGGCTGCAAAAACCTCCCATCATGTGGAATGATTGAGACAGTAAGAGAGAACAATGATATGTGCCCGGAGCCGGGGAGACCCCCTCCGATAACCTTCCTTCGCTAGCTGGGGTCAAGGATGTGCCACAGGGCAAATGTGTCCATGCTCTATCGGCTGCTGTGTGAGAAGCAACCCCTTAGCTTCCCCTGGGGCCCGCCTTTGTAAACTGCACGCTGTTCTTTCTGTCCACATTATTTCCTGGAGGTTAAATAAAAACAATTTCCAATGAGATAAAACACGGACACACCCATGTGGTCACCTCTTCTTAGCAGCAAGAGAAGGAACGGCATCTCTTTCTCCTTGAAGCAGAGAGTCGACAAGCTCACCACAAGGAGGAGAGAGAAAACTCAGGTTCAGAGGGCCGAGGGAAACAGGTGTAGAAAGGCTGGGACACCACCCTAGGGAAGGGTGTTCACGGGATGGCAGGGCGGGGTCATCTTCTGCCCACCCTGCATGGCAATGAGCCTCTCCCTCCTCGAGGGGAGGTGCCGGTGTGGAGACTGGCAGGAAGAGCCACTAATGACCTTGGTAGAGTCCCAGCGCTCAGGTCGGGGGAGATTTTCTTCCAAGTGTTTCTTGTGTCCACCTTTGGCATTTTGTTGTTTCAAAGTATTTCAATTCGGTAATGTGGCAGGATACAAAATCAATGCACAGAAATCAGTTGCGTTCTTATACACTAACAATGAAAAAATAGAAAGGGAAATCAGAGAATCGATTCCATTTACTATAGCACCAAAACCCATGAGATACTTAGGAATAAACTTAACCAAAGAAGTCAAGGATCTGTACTCGAGGAACTACAGAACACTCACGAAAGAAATTGAAGAAGACACAAAAAGATGGAAGAGCATCCCATGCTCATGGATCAGAAGAATAAACATTGTCAAAATGTCTATACTGCCCAGAGCAGTCTACACTTTCAATGCCATTCCGATCAAAATTCCACCAACATTCTTCAAAACGTTGGAACAAACAATCCTAAAATTTATATGGAACCAAAAAAGACCCCGAGTCGCTAAGGAATTTCTGAAGAAGAAAAACAAAGCTGGGGGCATCACGTTACCCGACTTCAGGCTTTGTTACAAAGCTGTGATCACCAAGACAGCATGGTACTGGCACAGAAACAGACAAGTATTTCTGAGCCCAGCCAGATTTCTCAGTCTTGGGTGCCTGCTGCATCCAGGAGAGTTTCCCCTCCCTCTCTGGCGTTCCTGGGAACACCTATGCACCTGCCACGGAGGATTTCGCTTGGCACAGTTCCCAGAGAGCCACTCTCCACAGGGCACACTCGCCCAGGCCTTTCCCTGGCATGGAGGCTAAGTGGGGTTGAGAGGAGGGTCGCACCATCTCCCTGCCCAGGCCGGCCCTCACTGCCTGCGGCCAGACTTCATCCCCTCCACATGCAGCCTCATTTGCCCAACCGCCTCCTTCCACAGGACGACGCTCCTTCTGTGCTTACCCACAAAACTCTAAACATGTCCTAAAACCCTCCCCTCAATCTGACTTGCTTTAACACATGCTCTTTCTGATTAGAAGCACCCGTGCATTCCCTGTGGCCTGGCCTGGCCCACTGGTGGCCCCACATCGACATTTCACTCTGGATTGAACATGATTCATCCCGGTTCCATGTTAGGGCCACGCCGGGGCCACCAGCACGGCCAGACGTGAGGCCAGCCCAGTGCGCCAGCCGCACGACTTCTCAGCTCTGGCTCTGTGTCCCCCAGGCCTTCAAGCAGGGCTTGGCGTTCCTGCGCATTGACAAGAGGTTCTGTGCCTCCCGCCCCACCCCTTCCACCCAAAGCACGAGACAGCCAGCTCGTCCTGGGGGCAGGACCGGGAATTCCCTTTCAGGCATGTTGCTCGGCAGGATGGGCACAGACTTGCCGCCACACGGTGTATGGATTGTAGGAAACAGAAGCACCGTGGAAAGTTCAACATAGTCACGTTATGAGCCTATTTAACCAAGACCTCAGGAGTGTTTTCTGTTCAGGCTTTTTAGGCACCCTGTCCCAGGATTAATTCATTGGTTATATACTTTGAAATCGTGATGATTCTAGAGCATCTGATGGAAAGAATGTGGGGGAAGAGGAGGGAGTTGGTTGGGCTGCCCCAACAATGGGGCCCTGTGCTCCTACAGCTCCTCAGTCCCTAAATCTCAGTAAGGCAGGGACCCTGGTGTAGCCTCGGTTCCAGAAGGAATCTTTTCAGAAAAGCTCTTGGGCTGGAAGTGGCCTGGTTCCTCCCAAGAAGAAGAACGACTGAGTCTGGGTATTGGGGGGACCGGGAATCGGGGCGTCAGCGCTCACCCAGATCACAATGAAATAATCAAGTCCGGTCTCGATGGCCACATGCACTGCCCTGCCGAGATGCCCCAGCATTGCCCCTGGCCAACAGAGAAATAAGTGAGCCTGTACCTGATTCTCCATCTTCTAAAGAGCTCAAGAGAAAATTGGGAGATGAAGAACGTTCAGGATTTAAATGTTTCATATTTGACTCTCACGAAAATGACCAAATAGTTCATGATGAGAGGACACGGAGCGGTCCCAGAATCCGGGTATGGCATCACTCCCGTGTGAGAAAGTTCTGGGCATTTCTCCCGGCCACAGGGCAGGCAGGCCGGCCTCAACCCTGGCCCGTCGTGAGCGGGAGGAGTACTCCTAAGGGTGGGCAGAGACAAGATCGGAAAATGTCCTACTGTCTGAAGTGTGGGGGCCAAAGCCTGTGGCAGGCCTCCAGGAGGGCGGCGAGGAGGCCGGCCCTGCCAGTCCCTGCAGGGGAACGGAAGGCAGAGAGCCCAGGGCGTCAGGCCTCCAGGACCCCGGCCCTCCCCCCCAGCACGGTGCAGCTGCTCGGGCCCCCGGTCCGCCCAGCCCACGCCAGGCGGCCCCCCGCCCCCAGCTCTGCCTGCAGCGTCCCTGCGACCAGCCACCCGAACGGCGTGAACGGTCCTCCGCGTTCCATCAGGACGGGGCGTGCCTGAGTCAGGACTGCCGTGCTGGGGCCTCAAGTAACCCCAGCTGCCACACAGAAGGACCGCGTGCCCAGGAGGGGACCCCGCCCAGCCCAGCCCCCAGCCAGCGATGCAGCAGGACGGTCGGATCGCCATGAAATGCCGCTACTGTAGGAGCGGGACGCTCGCCTCGGAGGGCTCAGATCTGTGTCCTGGGACACGGCGCCCACCAAGGGACGGAAAGCACTTGTGAGACGGGAGAAGTCCACATGTAACAGGTCACACGCACTGTGGGGAGCATGGCCATGGGGCCACAAAACCCGTGTCTCAGTGAACATAAACATGAAGCAACGACAGATCAGAACCTGGTGAGGAGGACACTGCAGACGGAAATAACATGAAAATCTGCTAAATGAGAAAATACTGGGATCGCAAGTGGCAAGGGCTCACAGAGAACCAGAAAAAATGCGGAAGAAAGCAAATTGCCTAATCATATCTTGATCAAACTGTTGAAACTGTTGAATCGAATATTACTAAATGAGAGAATCGGTGTGAACAGAGAGTGGCACGGAAACAAACAGCTCGATCAGCGCTCACGAGGGCAGGGCTGGATTCACATCGGTGTCTGTGAAATGGCATGTGCCCACGGGGAAGTGTGAGGGCTCGCCGAGCCGTGGGTGTGGGTGTGGACCCACGGGAGCTAGGAAAACCTTCCAAAACACGTCGTGGGGCGCGGCAAGGAGGCTGGTGTATGCTGATTACTAAAGGAAAGTGCTAAGAATGAACGTAATTGATTAACGGTTATGCACCAGAGTTGAGCATCATCTAAAACAAAAATGATCCAAGTAAAGGAAGACCTGACAACATCACAGCTGTTGAGATTTATTTCCGTGTTCCGGAAGAGGGAAAGCAGGTGTGACGAGAGACGAGGCTGCTGGGAAGGTACAGCGTGCCCACATGCCAGCAGCAGAACGTTCTAGTCCTTCTGTACTTTGGAAACATCGCCTTCTTCACAACAAAAATTAAGAAAATCTGTGAAAAGGTAATCTGCAGACTGGGAGAAAATATATATGAACACCTACCTAGTAAAGGTATTAATTGCAAAATATATTATTTTTATAACTGAAAGAGAAGACAGCAAACTACACATAAGTGGAACAAGGATTTGAACAGACACTTCACCAAAGAAGATACGTGACCCCCCCAATAAGACAGGAAAACAGGGTCACCGAGGCCACTGGACGGAGATCAGATGGCTACAGTGACATCCAACAGAGGTGCCAACGGGGCTCGAGGCCGTGACAGAACGGGAACTCTCACGCACATTTAGTGGGACTCTAGGAAAGAACAAAAGGAAAAGATGTGTGCTTCCTTGTGATGTTAGACGTGCACTTACCTTAGGATCCCACGATTCCACGGCTGACATTTACGAGAGAAACGGACATGTACACAATCAGTACACACCTGTTTACAGCAACTTTGTTCTGAATAGTTAAAAAACAAACTACAGGGGCTCCTGGGGGTTGATTCAGTGAAGTGTCTGCCTTCAGCTCAGGTCAGGATCCTGGGGTCCTGGGCTGGAGCCCCGCATCGGGCTCCCTGCTCAGTGAGGAGCCTGCTTCTCTCTCCGCCCCTCTCCCTGCGTGGGCACTGTGTCTGTCCGTCTCTGACAAATCAGTGAAATCTTTAAAGAAATGACAAAGTCCAACCAGAACCACGGTTGACTGCGCCATCCCCGGTGTAGCCGCAGCAGACGGGATGCCCTTCAGCCACGGAGACGCGTGAGGACTCTCATAGCACGGAGCTAAGGGAAGAAGTCAGAGACAACGATCAAGTATCACTTATTCATTCATTTTTTAAGACACAGAGAGAGAGAATCCTAAGCCGCCTACAATCTTCTGACCCTGAGATCATGACCTGAGCTAACCTCAACAGTCAGACACTTAAGCCGCGGAGCCCCCCAGGTGCCCCTCAGTATCCCTTTCCTGTGGAATTTTAGATCAGGCTAAGTGGCGGGACAGCAAACAGACCGTGGTTACAGAAAACTTAAAAATGGGGTTTTTCATTATATGCAAATTACATCTCAATTGACCTGACACAAATGTTACACAAATACATATTGTGTGTGTCATATAAATTTATGTAAATATCCTTACCATTTCATTGCATAAACCCTAAGATTCCTTTCCTAAGAAAATATATGTTTTATTTTCAGGGCACACACCTATGCCACAGAACACAGTTTGCAAAATGCTGGACGAAGGCCCTAATGAGGTCAAGAGCAAGCTGAGAGCGGCTCACATGGCCGATACCTCGTGCCGACCCCAGAAATTCAAACGGATGTAGATGTGTTAGGGACAAACAAGCCAGAGACACGGCCGACGGCAGTGAGAGGAGGTTACTGTGCGCAGCCGTGAAGATTCCCTACTGATAAGCCTGCAGAGTCAACTAAGGTGGTATTAAAAGGAGGAGTTCAGAAGCACGTCCACTGACATGATGCAAACTAACCCCCCACTTGCAATAACAAGTAAAGAGAGGTCAACACGAGGAGGCCAGACCCAGCTCGTCTGCATCTCAGATGAGCTGAACTGAAGACAGGTTTTGGAAGTGAGACCACGTCCGACAGGTCGGGGGCCGTGAGAAGTCACGTCCACAGTGTGAGGCTTCCCCCAGGAGGATCCCTGGGACAGATCGGCCCTAAGCACATGTCCATGGGACGGGAGGCATGTGTGGGGGGGGTACTGGCTATGAGCTGCTTTCCCTCTCCCTTGCTAAGCCCCTGGACACGCAGATGTGCCCCAACCCGACAGTCCTGTGCCCTCGAGCACAGGAACCCACAGCCTGACCTCAGCAGGCGGAGCCCCAGGCAGGGCAGGGCTGGGTTTGCCTTTGCAGAGAAGGAAAAACATCTGCCTCCTACCAGTGCCATAGTCTCTTCCTGCCTCATGGGAGCAGGTGCACGGAGCGAGCCCTCATCCACCCACACACTTTCTGCAAGGGGAGAATTTTCTTCCTTGACCAGTGATAACACTTGCAAAGAGAATTATTTTAATAGGCAAAGGGTCGCATTCTCTCAAGCCCTAGAGCTCCAGCAAATTGTTAATTTAGGAACCAAATGCAAGCAGAGAATGGTCAATAATAAGTAAGGTGGGGCTCAAAAATGACAACAGTGCCCCGTGGGTTTCTTGTTAAGGAGGCTGGCTGGCAGGGCTGGATGGCTTTATCGGGAGCTCCCTTCAGCTCGCTGACAGATCTCACCCATGTCCTACGTGACGCTAGATTAAGAATGAAGCTGGACTCTGGGCCACGTGACTAAGGCACATACAGAAATCTCATTTATGCAACTTAGTGCCGGGAACATTAACAGGACCCCAGGAAATGGCCCTGCAGTCCCCATCCCCATCAGATACTGTGTTTCTCCTGGAAATCCACACCAGGTAGGTTTCTGCTCACATTCCACAGAAGCCTCCTTTGGTCTGGGACCTGCTCTCCTTCCCTCCAGGACCGCAGGTTCGTCAGGTGGGACACGGGTCCCGGGACAATCTGTGGGGGAGCCCGGGAAGGGACGGGGGTGGGCACGTACCATGCCTGGCACAGCTCACGGACAGGTTTGCTACCAAGGGGAACCACAGCTGAAAATTCCCCGGGGCACACAAGACAGCGTAGAAGTTTCCAGTCCTGGGATGAGTTGAGAAAAACAGGAGATTTGTGCAGAGGCCTGGAAAGGGCCCTGCGGCCCATCTCCCCGCAGGAAGCTGCTCTGTGTGATGCAAAGTGGTTGAATCCGTTGCACTTCACTGTAGTTAAGAGGTGAATTATTTTCTTCTGACCATGTAAAGGACCTTTATAGTTCATTTAGGACAAGGATTGTCTGCTCGCCCTGCCCCCTTCACACACAGTGAGGCACCTAAGGAACACAGGAAAACTGGGCAGAATCATTGTGGTGGGAAGGTTCCCACTGCCACCGGCTTGCCTCACGTGTCCCCAGCCCTTTCGGTGAAGGCCACGGGGAGAAACGCCGTGCCGAGAAGGCTCAGATCTCTAAGCTAGGACCGGACTCGAGTTTCAGTGACTTATAGTCTAAATGAAATAATGAAAGTTGTATTTTTCTATTTTAACAGTAATTAGATTTTCACATACGAAATAGATACTGTACTTATTTTTATTAATTAACTGGCACAATATGTACACATTTCGCACAACAGGCAACTGGTTCTCTGTAAGAACTGAAATTCATAATTTGTACTTTTCCAACCACAAGAAATTTGGTTCAATTTTTTTCATGCATTCCTAAATAATACTTAGAAATATTCTTGGGCTGCATTAAAGTTCACAAAAAACACAATGCATGGGGCGCCTGGGTGGTTCAGTTGGTTAAGCGACTGCCTTCGGTTCACGTCATGAGATCGAGTCCCACATCGGGCTCCCTGCTCGGCGGGAAGCCTGCTTCTCCCTCTCTCACTCCCCCTGCTTGTCTTGTCTCTTTGGCTGTGTTTCTCTCTGTCAAATAAATAAATAAAATCTTAAAAAAAAAAATGCATCCCTGTTCATAAACACCAGATGTTCTTGGGTGAGACAGTTTTCCAGGTAACTATGGTTTCGACAGGAATGGGTTGACTATTCTCGGAGTCCAGACGTGAGGGCTTTCTGTGCAGCTTGGACCTCATCCTTCGTCAAAAACAAAGCAGTCGCTAATAGTGCAAGCAATTGAAAATTGAAATCTCAGGCAATTCTCAGGACGTTTTCCTGTGACATTGGTCTTCGTTCTTTTCCGCACACCAGGAATTGAATTTCTCGAGTCCACAGGGGAGAAAACATTTCCGTCATATCAGGAAGCAGGTTGAGGCCCGCTGCCTGCTGAGGTCCCCACCTCGTGCGTGTCCCGCCTACGTGGAAAGAGAGGCTCTCAGCCCACGCGGTCCCCTTGCACATGACCAGCTGAGTGGGGACAGGTCTGGGAGGAAGTGTGAGAAATCATTCAGCTTCTTCCCAGGGAACTGAAGGTGACCCCAGGCTCACACGACTTCACATCTGCTTCCAGCGTCCTTCCTTTGAATTCACCGAGTAAAGCAGCTGAGCCTCTTCTGTTCTAACTCTGCAGTCCACCTTCTCACCCCGTGTCCGGGAGGTGATGGCGATCTGCAAGATGGCCCATCTTAGGTGGTTTCTCGGGCCCGTAGGATGCCAGTCATTTCCTAGGAAATGTAATAGCTCCTTAGCCCATGGGTTCAGGGATTTGAAGTGGAATTTTAACAACTTTCATATGAAGAGTCAGAATTGTTGAATACACTTGTGTTCCTAGAAAGAAATTAATTGATTCTCAAGCAATGGGTAGATGTGATAAGTGTTTTTTGTTTGTTTGTTTGTTTAAAGATTTTGTTTATTTGACAGAGAGAAACACAGGCAGAGAGGGAACTCAAGCAGGGGGAGTGAGAGAGGGAGAAGCAGGCTTCCCGCGGAGCAGGGAGCCCGATGTGGGACTCGATCCCGGGTCTCCGGGATCATGACCCGAGCTGAAGGCAGTCGCTTAACCAACTGAGCCACCCAGGCGCCCCGTGATAAGTATTTTGAGAAATAGAAGCACTAAGACAGTGAACCGGAGAGGAATGAGTCTATTTTGGAAGACCAACCCTTGGCCTGCTTTCTGCTCCCAGGCTTTCAGAGACGGGCACAGCACAGCATGCAGGGAAGGGTAGGGAAGGGCAGGCACGGCCCCCGTGAGAGCTCTGTGAGGTAAGACACAGGTCCCCCTTCAGCTCCTTTGTTTAGTACCTGACCTTCCAGAATTCTGCCCTCACCTCGGTGCTCCAACCTCAGGGCCCTCCTCCCTCCCTCTGACCCCTCTCTCATTCTGGGGAACATCCCCAGGAGCCCGCAAACACTGACGACCCCGTCCCTTGTGCAGCACCAGGTGAGTGGCCGGGAGCGCCCCAGGGCCCTTCTCAGGACAAAGCAGCCACAGGGTACCTTCCTCCGGGTGTCCGCACAGCCCACGGGGGACGGCGGCCCCAGACCACCGGCAGGGCTGGGCCTCGGGCTCACCTCGCAGCCGCAGCTCCCACGTCCGCCGGCTTCATGCCACGTCGTCCTGCGGTCTGTGGCCCTCTATCCATCTTTCTCCCCACGTGAGTCCCTACAGATGCGGCATGCCCCAACAAACATGACTACAGAAAACCAGCGGGGATTACGGTCACCACCACGTCCTTCTCAAAGTAAAATGAACACACATCATTCTCGCAATTGGAAACCCTGCCGTTTGCCTGCCCAGATAGGACTATTCTCAAAATCCCTAGCCCCACTGACCTACGGAACTCCCATCCTGCACTGATCCATTTCCTTTGCCATCGGTCTCCACGGGTGCACAGACTTGGGGCCACTGCTGACTCGGGGTCCCGGACTCTGCCCCTCTGAGGTCCTGCTGGACCTACTCCTAAGCCCCCCCTCTAATTCCCAATTCACAGACCCAACACCTGCTCCTGCCAAAAGTAATGCCCTCCTCCCAGGCTTCCCCCCCCAACAAAAGCCCGGATACAGCACCACCACTGATGCTGGGGGGCCCTGGAGGAGGGAAGGAGACAGGCCGTGGGCCCACCTGAGCACCAGGAAATGGGGTACCTAACAGCAGAACACCGTTTTTGGAAAGACTCACCCTGCCCCAGTAACGACACGGGGACAGACTGGGGGTGGCCAGCAGGCGAGAGGGGAGCAGTCCCTGGGAAAGCAGATGAACGGGGGTTCCTGCTCCACCAAGTGCAACGGCATCAAGCGGGAGTGGGGAGCTGACCTCCATGCCCTTCCTGGAGCCAGAATCAGCCCTGACGGGAGACAGCACGCCTCCTGCTCCCCGGAGCCCGTTACTGCTTCCCGCCCCCAGGACCTGCTCCTCGCCTTCAGTGAGCCTCCAGCCTTCTGGGTGTGACCCCTTTCTGCAGCCCCTGGATGTCGTGCTCCTTCCCCATGTGGCTTCCGCGGCTACTCCGTGGGGCTGGGATTCCAAAGCCGGGCCCTCCCTTGTCCCCATCACATCAGGGTGCTGTCCCCAAATGGAAAACCGGGCTCACATCCCACCAGTGCTGCCCCCCAAAGCTACTGAAGTCTCCCCGATAGCTATTAGATTGATCAGGACTTAAGCATTAATCACATTTATTCTTATTAGCTTCATTATAACACTATGAAATTTTCCCATTATGAAACTCACATTTTTTTTATTTCTTAAAATTTTCTGCATATTTCTTTTCCTTTCACCTTCTCTTGCTTATCTCTATTTTCCCACTTAAACCTTCTACCGAGGAGCCCTCTGAGCCTCAAAATTGTTCCATTACCTGATCTATTATATCTTTCAGAGATATGGCGGCTTTCCCAGCCCCCATGGTCCTCCTTGCCAGGTCACAAGACTGTGAGTGTGGCCAAAAACCTGACAAAATGTGTGTGTAGTATGAAAGAATTGATGAGTCGCATCATCCCTCTAGCTGGTTGGTAGCTGGGGAAGGTTGTTAGGTAATTAGGATGTCCTCCTTTATATAACCCCCTTGATTTTTATTTTTCCTTCCAAGGAATTCTCTTTTCACTTTAATAGTGAAAACCCATGAATTGCACTAAAAGCAATCATCAGGGAAGGACCCCAATCATTTTGCCCCCGGGTGGCAAAACCATCCTTTCGCACTACTTTGTAGAAAAGAGCTTCCTAATTTGTATTCAGAACTTTTGTATAGGAGCCTCCCTAAGAATATTCATTCTTTAAGAGCAGCAAATTGAAGTCAGTGCAAATGTCCAACAGTAGAAGAACGGTTAACATTAATTCCATTATTGGAATTACAGGAAATATAGCAAGCACCGTGTTAATGTGGGGACTTGCTGTGGTCGAGTTCAGAGGGTAAGATCATGTCATCACTGCAGGTAGGTAAAAAGCACTAAGTGTGGCAAAGACTGTTCATCAGCAGACACTTTACGCTCAACACTGCTACTCGTGTCCCTCACTTCCTTGGGACATCCAGCTCCGCACTAAACCCACTCCTGCGAACGTTTCTTGAACTGTGCAAGCGACGTCTCCTGAACGCTGAAGAGCAGGTCTGGGACACTGTTAACGGGCTCTTCCGTCGGATCCCTCTTTCTGGCGGGTTGTCAGGGAGCTTGATGACCTCGGAGCTGCATGCTGTCGCCGAAGCCCCGGTACTTGTCCCTGCTCCCCCGTGCAAGCCGGGGGCCGCTCCGAGCATGGCTGGTGTAGACACGTATGGGGCCAGCGGTGGGTAGGGGTGAGGTTCTGATAGCACCCCAGAGCACCTGCGAGCCCGTGTGAAAAAGCCACGTGCTGGCATCACCGTGGAGTCTTAAACCTTTTTAGACAAGAGTCCCCATTGAATATCTGGTGAAGGCGATGCACACTCTAGGAGGAGTGTTTAAATACATAAAACAGGGGCGCCTGGGTGGTTCAGTTGGTTACGCGACTGCCTTCAGCTCAGGTCATGATCCCGGAGACCCGGGATCGAGTCCCACATCGGGCTCCCTGCTCGGCAGGAAGCCTGCTTCTCCCTCTCTCACTCCCCCTGCTTGTGTTCCCTCTCTGGCTGTGTTTCTCTCTGTCAAATAAATAAAATCTTAAAAAAAAAATACATAAAACAAGATGCCCAGGATCACAAAAGAAACCACTCAGATTGAAACCATTTATCAATATGTAAAGAAAAGTATTTAACGGGGACAGATGTGCTTCATTAGCAGCACATTACATAAGCTATCCATGAGCCTTATCCTTCAAGACGACCACGGAATTATCTGCAACTTCCATTAGGAACAAAGGGATAGCTGCTGCTTTTAATACTGTGATTTGTTTTCTCTGTTAATACTAAAAGGAAATGCTAGATTTTAGGTTGAGATTAGTAAGAACCAGGAGACAATATTTTCCCGTGCAAGTCTGCAGAACCCTGCACAGACTGGGGACGGGGTGCTCTGTGGACAGCAGGCTGAACGTCCCCGCCGGAAGAACCACGCGCGTGTCCTTTCCTAGAGTTCCTTCATGGTCAGCCCTGGCACGCTTGCCTTTGCTTCCACGTCTGATGAAGAACTGTTTTGAGTAGAAAGCTTTGATTGTCCAGGCTTTCCCGAGGACACATGTGTGAGTCCTTCCCCTCTGGGCCCATTCCCCGGGCATGAACCTCCTGGAGGCCTCCCGGCTGAGAGATCCGTGGCCCGTCCATCACATGGGTCCTGCACACATGCCCAGATGTCTTCCTCCCAGGGCTGGAGAACAAGTTCCAGTGGGAAGCCTGACTGTAAAGGTTTAAACAACAAAGAAAAATGGATGACAGTGTCAGAATAGGACAGAGAGAGATGTTGGCTTCAGGAGAGTCATTCTGGGGTGACCTACCGCAGGAGGCCGGAAGGACAGACTAACCAGCAAACCACAGGCAAGACATGCTTGCGTCTTGAGAGTTTATCCGTGTAACTCCACGGCGCAGTCGTCCGTGGGGATTCAGGGCGTGTGGTGCTTTAGTCTAACAAATTATCTCCACCACACAGAGAATAGATTCGAGAAGGTGCAGATTTTAATAGCTTTACTGAAATGTGCATCTCTATGCACCTCATTGTAAAGTCAAATAATGATTCCAAGCAAAGGGCACAACCTTTCAAAAACTAAAAATCATCTCTTCTTTCTTTCCTTTTTTTGCCCACTTTATTTCTAAAACAACTTCCAATAAACAAGGAAGTTTTCAGTATGCTATTACTTAAGATGAAACTCATCAAATGTCAAATACCCATGCGTTGCTTGATTGGAATCATCAGTCAAGTGGAAATATTTACAGAATAAAATCAATATGTGTCATTATAAATTGTTTTTTAGTTACAAGAAGTGATCTAAGATATTTTTCTCCTCATAACGCGTTTCATAAAAAAATGTTCAATAACATTGCCTCCATGTTTTCCAATCTATCACCACGACTGAGTGCTCAGGATTTAATATTTCAAGTTGTCAGATGTGTCTTCTCAACAGCTACACTCAATTTGTTTTATGGCGTTACATTAAATGCAGCATCACGATGAATTATACTCATAAAATGCTTTGTTTATAAAACTCCGTAATTAAGATAGGATGATTGTGTACTCTGAAATAATTCATCATTGAAAACAGCTTGAAAGTGACTAGTTCATCTGCTTTCATGATATATACTCATGTCATACCTACATGTTATGCCAATGATTTGTTTTCTTGAAAAATAGGCTGAAGCACACAAATATTTCACGGTTAAAAGTAGCACAATGCATATGAAACAATTTAGGTGATATAATCAGATAAAAAATCTTTTCTTATATAAAGAATGGTGTGTAGTATTTTTGGTCAAAGCTAACACTCCCATGCATGAAGGATGTCCCTCTAGTGAAGGACTAAACAGGACTCATATGGCCGGAAAGAGGGCAAGAGAAGCAGAGTACACTTAAACCACACGTCTGGTTTGTTTTGTTTTTTAAAGAGAATAGCACAAGCAGGGGGAGTGACAGGCAGAGGGACAAGCAGGCTCCTCGCTGAGCAAGGGGCCTGAGGTGGGACTCCATCCACGGACCCCGGGATCACGCCCTGAGCCAAAGGCAGCCGCTTAACTGACTGAGTCACCCAGGAGTCTCTTGTTTTGTTTTTAAAAAAAGTTTACTAAAACCTCAGCAAAATTCATGTTTATGCAATTCTTCCAACAAATGGGCCAACATCCAATGTCTACCAGAGGTCATTACAGGGGGCTAGGAGGAGACATGAAAGAAAGGAGACAGCAGTCAGAAAACAGACCCAGGACGGCACCGTCAATCCCTTCCCCATACTTGGCAGATGGCAAGTGATACCAGTAGTGTTCTCTGTTGAGAAGCTAAAATTCGGGCACCTGGGGGGCTCAGTGGGTTAAGCCTTTGCCCTCGGCTCAGGTCATGATCTCAGGGTCCTGGGATCGAGCCCTACATCGGGCTCTCTGCTCAGCAGAGAACCTGCTTCCTCCTCTCTCTCTGCCTGCCTCTCTGCCTACTTGGGATCTCTGTCTCTCTGTCAAGTAAATAAATAAAACCTTAAAAAAATAGTAAATAAATAAACAAACAAACAAATAAATAAATAAATAAAGCTAAAATTCTTCTGAAAAAGTAAGCAATCTTTCCCAAATCCTAACAGAAGAATGATGGTGAGACTCCTTTACTGGATCAATGGTATACTAGAGTCTTACTGATATGTTCTTCCTAGAGAAAATTCTATAAACCTCGTTGAAGAGAATTCAGTTTTCTGTCACGACCCACATCCAGTCACATTGTTATGCGATTGCAAGTAGAGCCCTAGAGTGTGGGAGCAGTTAGAATCCTTAGAAGGCCCCTCAAGGGAGGAGAGTAAGCCCAGAAGAGGAAGTTAGAATTCCCTCAGAATATTTGATCAAATGCGTCAGTATGTGGCTCTAGAAAACATAGGTTAATCATGCTTTTGTAGAGTCTAGCAAGAATAGTTTCCCGTTTTGTATAAGATGTATTAATTTTCTGACAGACACTCTCATTTTGTGGCCAGAAAGACAAATACACAGTCACGGTGGTCATGTACCTTAATGGCTATTCAACTCCATGACATATTGTTACATTTCATGTAAATAATGAAAATGCCTTAATATCACATAGTGGAAAATAAAAATTTAGCCCAGAAAGCTTCTGTGAATGCACCCACTAAGAGAACAAATGATCCAGGTCATTTCCTTAGCTGTATTACTTAGCCAAAGAACAATTCTATTAAGTGAAACTAAACTGTATAGATAACGGTTTCTTGGCTTCAGCATAGAAAATATCCAGGCTTTCACTTGGAAAACTCCTCAAACATGAGAGCAGTGTAATACGGTTTGCATTTCCGAACACTTAGTGGAATGCCTCCAATGGAGTGGTGTTGGCTGGGCCCAGGTATGCGCATCTCCAGTAGGTTCCTACGCAGGTCAGAGTTCAGTGTCAAGGTCAAAGGTAGAGCTCTCAGTGTGCAGATTCCCAAGAAAGAAATTCAGACATGCCAAAAGCCACCTGCAGAGACTGATAAAATGTGAGCAAATACCTATGTATGTGAGTAAGTCCTAACCATGTTCAGTCTTCCACTTAGAACACATGAGAATCTACTGGCCCTCGCGTGCAAATAGAATCTGTTCATGTTTCTAGGTGTATAGAAGTAACTAACAAAAGGGGAAGCCAAGGTTCCCACGTTCCTTTAACATTTTGGTTTGCTGTGCTCCAGGTGGCCACAGGCACATTCCAGCTGTCACGGCCCCCGGGAGATAGAAGCTCCAGGACCACCGCCGGGAAACAGGGGAGCAGAGTGCCCCACAGGGACAGGCTGGGCCGGCAGGGAAAGGGCCCTGCACCTGCCCTGAACAGACCTCAAGCATTTGAACTTTAAGGGAAGTATAAAAACAACGTTTCTACCTGAGAAAGATGATGGTCAAACACACAATTTGGTCTTCTATGGACTGGTGAGGTTGAAGAAAAAGCTATACTAAAAACCACAAAACAAATTTTTATCCTTTGAAATGCAGCAAAAAGCTAAGGAGAGGAAACATGAAGAGAGCACATAGAGGTCAAAGCATATTACATACAAATTAATGTGACAGGAAGGATTAAATTGAATTGTAAAATACCATCATCTCATCCTGAAATCAAGCTTCTAAGAGGGACGTTGAAGAAAGGGGCCTTTTGAAAAATGAATTCTGTTATGCTAGCTCTTTATATGCAAAGCTTTTCTTTTTTTTTTTAGATTTTATTTATTTGACAGCGAGAAACACAGCGAGAGAGGGAACACAAGCAGGGGGAGTGAGAGAGGGAGAAGCAGGCTTCCCACTGAGCAGGGAGCCCGACGTGGGACTCGATCCCGGGTCTCCAGGATCATGACCTGAGCCGAAGGCAGTCGCCCAACCAACTGAGCCACCCAGGTGCCCCTATGCAAAGCTCTTGAATGAATAAACCCCAAATGCTTATGTTCTAGCAGGCCATTACTCCACAATAGAAGGTAGATGTGATTGTTTCAGGAAAGGGCCAGACCGACCAAGTACCAAGACACATGAATGTGTGTGTGGGACACGTGAGCATAGGACACATATTACAGAACAAAGAAAGTGTGTTTCTCGAGTGTTCACTTGGATTGTTCTGGATGTCAAAATATATGTTCTTTCTTAAGTTAATTTAGTGCACTACAGTTGAGGAGAATAGATAACGAGATTTAATATTTTGATATTAAAATAGTACTCAAATTGTATACCATCATTCCTGTGAATAACTCAGAGAATTTTAAAACTTGTGTCTTCTTTGTTAGAAAATTTTTGTGAAGCTGGGAAACCAGAAGCCAACAATTAATAGACTTTGAGGCATATTGGAATTATCTAATTAATGTCTGATGGTCAAATCTTTTTCTGTCTGAATTCCTGCTAACTACATATGCTCACTCAAAACACACTATGTATTCATTACAGAAGCATTTGTAAATCACTTTTGTTAATCTATAGGAAAGTAGAGAACATAGTTAAGACAGGAATCGGTGGGGACAGCTATAGGTGAGGGGAACACAGGAAGCATCTATATTAAGGGAAAAAAAGCAAAATGAAAAAATAGTAGAGCTGTCGGATTCTTTCTGCACAGGATCAGGACTTCAGCATGTGTGACCCTACAGCTCGGCAGCGCCAACAGAGTCCAGTGAAGGAGGCATTTCAGGTCAAACGGCCATTTTGTGGCTGTGGTCCAGTGCGTCGTTCTCCACCGTGACGGGCATGGCCCTCCTCCCAGCCCTTGTGCTGTGATTCTCCCCTCCATATTTTCCACAAAATCCACACGGCATCTTTCCTACAACAGGAACTCTACTGCATACTGTCGCCTGGGTCACAGGGCCCTTCTCCCACGTAAGCTGGCAGCCTTTCTTACCCCTTGGTTATAAGTTGAAACAATATTCCTCGACAGGGACTATTCTGTCTCCAAAATCCAAGAGATACTGGGATTATCATTCTTTCTTTGCACTGACCACTGCAGGATGAGATGAGTTGTCTATTACTTTGAATGGGTGCCCCTCCCCCCCGGTCCCTGGCCTCCTAGTCACTCCACAGTTGTGTAGACCCTGAATCTTTGTAAACCCCAGCTCACACCCTCTGAAACATGCATGTCTCATAAGGACTTCCTGTGTGCCAACCACTCCCGGCCCATTTGGTCCAGACTGCATGGCGTCACACACCCAGTGCACCCAGTTGAGGTCCAGCTGATCCAGGTCTGTGTGGGCTACTTTGTTGCAGAGGTGGAAACCGCAGCCGTGGTATGGGAGTATAAATAATCGCTGGTGTCCCTTCCCAGTAAACACAAGCCACCTCTAGCCCTCCTTCTGATAGAGATGGAAAAGAACACACAGACACCAAGTCAGTGGCCATACACCATGTGCACAAGGCCGTGAGAACTTGCACCAGCAAATACTCTACATCTGGAACATTACTTGTAGGATTGGAGGGCGTACATGCGTCCTCAAGCTGTCTCTGGTCTGCACCAGCATCAGCAGATGAATTAAATGGAGAGGAAGGCCACCGTCCTGCATAATTTAGGTCCTTTAGGGTGGCACCAATTTCTGGCCCCTCCCCTAGTTAGGAGTATTGTTCTAATCCCAACTTTCCGTTAGCATGGGGACATCCTAGCAGTTTTCACTTAACCTTCCAAAAAGGAATCAGAGCAGGTGTTGGGTTCATTAACAACCATACATCTGGGACCAGGGAAAACATCACCAGGGTCAATAAATCACTGTAGGTACAGTCTTGGCAGGGCTCCTTTTGCCCTGTGTGTTCTCAATCCTTAGAGGGACCACGGTGGTGCATCACATCAGTATCTAGGCTTTGAATCTTGTGCACCTTGTGTCCAAGCTGACAACTGTGGGAGCCCTTCTCTACCTGTATGCAGGTGCTCAGCCCCCAGGAGGCTCCTATGGAGAGAGACAGAGAACCGTTACTGTGTGTGTTCACCATGGTGTCGTACAATCCTTCCCCCTGGGGACAGAGCCTCTGCCAACCACGGGCTTCTGGGACTGAAGACTAGTTCAGATCTAGGAACTGGGGAAGTGCCTAGGACTGTTTGCTGGGACAGCTGCCCTCATGTCCCACCACGCATTGCTAATTTGGTTTTTCTGTAGATACAGAGCATCACTCTTGCTGGTGGTCCCCGCTGAGGTCAGGGCAGCCGTGTCCTGTTCACCATTTGCATGTCTCCTCAGAGCCCCATGACCATGATCACTGTGACTGGGCGGCTTAGGATGGTCCCTTCGAGGCCCGACTGTGCTGGAGTCTTATGCTGTTCATTGCCGGCTAATCCCAGTTCAGCAAAAACACCTGCTAACATCAGAATAAAAGCCCCTAAAAGTCTGTGCAAGCGCGCACGCACACACACACACACACACACACACACACACACACACACACACACACTGCAATAGGTCAGCAATTTTAGATACATCTCAAATCAGCTATTTACTAAATTAAACCACATCAGTGCTTTTGTCAGCCCCGAAGAGTAGACATTCTTGCTGCTGTTGCTGACGTATTCATCACAGAGCCTGGGAGGACATAAACTCTTGCCAAATCTGTGAACCTCTGGGCCCCCTCAGAACTCATAGATTCGGTCAATGTCACCGAGAATAAGTCTGGGATGATTGTCGGCGACCTCAGCAAGGGTTGTGGGGCCAGTTCCCAATCCACTCCAGGCGAGGCTATTCTGGGCTTCTCACCACCATTGCCAGCCTGGGCGGGGGCAGAGCCAGCACTGCTGGTCACAAGGAAGTAGTGGCCGCAAACCCTCCGCCATGACGCCTCTCCTCCACTGTGGCGGTGTCCATGGCGCTTTCTCACCCTGTTTCAGGGCTTCCAGATTGGATGGGCTGCTCAAGATTCACAAATTCACATCTTATCCCAGAGTTGTTGTCAACAGATCGGCCATTGTGCGTTATCAGACTGTCAGCACTGGCCAGTGTCGTGGTGATGATCGTGGCGCTCATTTGCTACAGAACAGTGAGCAGAGTTCCTTCCCCAGATCCAGCGGAATACGCCTCTGTCACTGTCTGACTCAGAATTCCTCTTCCAGTGTTGCTATTTCATCCCCTCTGAGGTCTTGCCGTGGAACGACTCCATTGTCTAACTGGACATTGGAATGCCTGAGGAAAACGCTGGGAATGTGCCTGTTAACATAACAGTTAGGAAATGGGCTCCCACAGCGGTGAGCGCAGAAGCAGAGATGTGTTGCCAGCGGGCTGGGGGCCAGCTGAGCAATAGGCAGGATGTCCCAGCAAGTCTGGGTGGAAGATTAGGACTCATGGTATTCTGAGGGCGGGGTCACTAAGAGAGAAGTGCGTGTGGTAGACGGACACCATGAAACCTGGGAACCCGTGGTCAGAGGGTAGGCAGGGACTGGAACTGGGGGGGGCGGTTGGCAAGAGTCTTGATGCCACATCAGATGGTCATGATGCCACCTCACAGGGTCATGATGCCCCGGCACAGGGTCATGATGCCACATCAAATGGTCATGATGCCCCAACACAGGGTCATGATGCCACAATCACAGGGCACAGGCCACATCCTGTGGGCCACAGACATCATGGCAGGACTCAGTCATGGAGGTTACGGGATGACTGGCTTCAATGCCCCCCCCCCCCCCAGCCTGTCCTCGTGTGGCCACGAAGGATACTAAGGCTTAACTGGATTATTTCCTCACTGTCAGTGGCTGTTGACCCCGGGCCCTCAGGTTTAAAATTCAGTGGAGATTAAGATAACTCATTGGCAAGTGATCAGAATATTTTTTCCCTATAGAGCATTATTTGTCTTGATCCAAGGTTCCATTTTACGGGAATGCCTTGGACGTCATCATGAAGGCTCTGCGTTGGGCCTTATTTCGTGCTCTTTCTCAGAAACGCACCTGTTTACATGCTAGGTGCTTCCCTCCTTCTTCCACTTGCTCCCTAATTATTTTAAATGCATAGTTCCTTTTGATCTCCCTCTCATGTCCTGAAGTGTTTTTCCTTTATAAGGCCATCTTAGGGTAGGAAAGAGCAGGGCAGGGGGGCTGTGGTGGCTAAGAACCTTCTGAATTTCTTGGGATGCTGGACCGCCCTCTTTCCTCCAATGGGCAATTGCTGACCTGGCCGAGCCACATGGCCTTTACTCAATCTATAGCCAGAAATCCAGACAAATACCTACACCAGTAATGCCCAGCAGTTGTCTCTCTCTACGTTACTATTTGTGAAATAAATCAATCTGTGGAATTTTTATGGTGTCAAAGGTCATGGGAGAAGCATCAGCCTCCCGTGGTTCAAGAACAGGTTAAATGTACAAGGATCTTTATGACATCAGTTTAATCCTTATTTAACCATAGTGATTTGAAAACAGAAACAGGAAGTATTCTAAATTAGTTTACAAAGAGCTCTGGTTCTCAGCCTCTGAAGAAATACAGCTTATCACAGCTGTAGCCAGGACTGGGGGTTATCTCTGAACTCAGAAGCAGATTTTAGATGAGTCCTACGTGGGGAACCACGGCTGAGAGCCATCAGAAGACCAAACGTGGCAAACAGAAGAATTTACAACAAAAGCTCCCTGGGATGCATCTCCCAAGTAAAATGAATTTTGGAGGTCCGACAAGGACTAAACCTTTCTTGTAAAAGAAAAACAAAACAAAACAAAAAACCAACAACAATAACAACAAAAAACCCTCCAATTCTAGACACGTTCTGACGGGAATGGATTCGCCCCACTGCACATGTTTTTATGTATTTGTGAACGTAACAGATGACGGCGCTGTGAAGAAAACGCAAACGCACAGACCTCCGCATTCCCCATACCTGCCTTGGATCAGGGTGCAGACTCTCTCTTCTTCCTCAAAAATAAAATTCACTTGGGGCGCCTGGGTGGCTCAGTTGGTTAAGCAACTGCTTTCGGCTCAGGTCATGATCCTGGAGACCCGGGATCGAGTCCCACATTAGGCTCCCTGCTCGGCGGGAAGCCTGCTTCTCCCTCTCTCAGTCCCTCTGCTTGTGTTCCCTCTCTAGCTGTGTTTCTCTCTGTCAGATAAATAAATAAAATCTTTAAAAAAATAAAAATAAAAATAAAAATAAAATTCACTTGACAAGGCATTACTGAAACCTAATTATTCTCCTAGTAATTCTACAGGGGAGCTGGGAAGGGCGCAAATTATATTGTCAGACGCTCTGTTCCCTGGATCCCTCTTAGATGCATCTTTGCCTAAATTATGATCCCTGGGAGATCATCCAATCACGGAGGCCCTCAAGGGTCTCCCCAGCAGAAGTGCTCTTTAAGTATAAGGGGGACGATGAGCCGGTGTTGCTGAGGAGGGGGCCTGGAGGCTAGAGGAGCTGAGAGAGGCCCGGCAGCAGACCAGCAGGGAGCAGGAGGTGGTCCCTCAGTCCCGCCAGCTACTGGAGGGGCTCAGCCCACGTTCTCCGCCATGATGTTAGGACACCAGGCGGCCACTCTGACACTCTGATTTTGGCCTCGAGACCCTGAGTGGAGGACAGGGAGAGCCCACTCCTAACCCGCAGAGCTGTGTGTGATTAACGGGTTGTCATACAGCTGAGTCTATGGCGGTGACCCAGGGATCGAGAAACTTCTCAGCAGAGAGCTGCACCCTCCGCAAGGCTGGCTTCCAAAGGCAGAGCAGAAGAGGATCTGGAGGGATATTTTTAAGGAAGGCCTTCAAGCACATTGGCTGAGCTCATGTTGCTGGGAGCAGGGTCTTCTGTCACCCCAGCAAGAGCTGAAGTGGCAAATCCTTGGCGTTTCCCTGCCTCATAGAACCTGTTAGGTGTACATCTTCTTCGGTTTCATGTGCTCAGACGCATGCATTCCTTCTCGATTGCTTAATAATTTCTGCAAATTTAGTGACTTACAAAAATGCACACTTATTACCTCAGTTTCCTGGGGTCAGGAGTGTGGTTGTGAGTTAGCCAGGCCCTACTCCGGGTCTGAGCAGACTGAAATCCGACTGTGGGGCACACTGTCTAGACCATCGGAAGCATGGGGTCCTCACCCGAAGCCGGCAGAGTTCGTGCCCATGAGGCTGCAGGTCTGGGCCTCCTGGCTTCTTCCTAGCTGCCGGCTGCGTTTGCTCTCAGCATCCGGAGGCCACCTTCAAGCGCCTGCCCTGTTGGATGCCCACGGCAGGTCACACGTGCTTGCTGGTGCCCCAAGACCGGTGGGAGGGCCCCCTGCCAGCCGCTGCAACAGAGCTGCACACGCACTCGCGTGGTCTTGGATGGATGAGCCCGTTAGGTTCCACCCAGGCTCAGCCAAGGAATCACACAGGGCGCCTCTACCAGAGTTGGGGTGTCCTGGGGGCACCGCAGAATCCTGGCTGCCACCGTTCTGCAACCCAAAGCTATCGCACCAGAAGGAATCCCTGGAATTTCTCTGTTCCTGACTGACTCCTTACCGACGTAACCGGAACCCCACGGGCTGCTGGATTGTTGACATTCTTTTGATAATTTCTTTTCATAAAGTCATTCATTCATTCATCACTCATTCATTCGTTTATTCTACTGAGTGTTTGCGATGGCCAGACACCAACCTGGATGCTAAGATTACACGGGTGAATAAAACTAACCCCATTCTTGTCTTTAGGGAAACGCACCTACTCATATCCTGACAGCTAAGTAAATTTGTATTTGCCCGTCCCGATACATATGCAAACATGACGATTCATGAACAATCTAATGAACGTGGATGTTAGTGAATAACCCAGGCAAACCTGTTCTTTGTGTTGCAATGCCCAGGGGCCCTTCATGTCAAATGATATTTTATTCTGATAGTTAAGCAATGCTCATATTAAGCTTGAAATTAATTTTATTTGTGTTTTCACAATGCATTATACCAGTAGCCCCACTGAACCCCGTAGTCCTACCATTAGGTCATATCGACAACCTTAAAACACAGACAGCTCTGTGATAAATAACATACTTGCAGAATTACTAAAATTCCATGGAGGAAACAGCTCAACCTTACTCACTTGTATTTAATCTGGAGCAGAAATGTAACTCTTCTAATATAGTTTCAAAGGGCTGTTCAGTCCTCAGAGAATTATTAAATTAAAGGGAAGGAAGACCGTTGAGCATTCCTGGCCATGAGTTGCATTTAAATGTTAGCAGAGCATTAGAAACACCGTGAAACAGTGCCAGCTTCGCCGAGCAACACAGATCACCCAGGCATGTGCTCTGTCCCACGTGATTCGACACGCCTTCAGGAGCACATGCACCTCTAACACTATCTGCATCCTATTGGAATTCCAGACATACTATCAATCCTGCTGAGACTCTCATGAAAGGAGAGACATTGAAAGCTGCAAATATAGTACTTTCAAAGGAGCCCCGTAATGAATCTGCAAACTAGTTTTATGTTAGAGCTTAGTCTGGGCGCTAAACCTAAGATAATCATCGATGCATTGCATTTAACCATGTAAATCCCCACATGCTTCATAAATTTCTGCTACAATAGGAAAGGTTTATTTTGCTGCTGCCTTTCCATTTATATCCATCGGCCTTTAAATTGCATTTAAATAATGAACCTTCCCTCGGCCCCTCCCTTTGAGTGTGTAAATTTCTCTTTCCCTCTATTCATCCCCTTGATGTGCAAATTGTATGTGCATCTTCTTCCCTTATTAATGTATTAACTATTAAATATTCCCTACTGTTAGCTTATAGAGGAAATTAACAGTGCCCTATTGACAAGGCCGTAATGAGTAGTGTCCTTCCCATAATAGACACTTAACACTCTTGAATAGAGAAATTCTAATTCAAGTATGTCTTGTAGTATAAATATCAAATATCCTTTGGCAAGAACAGTTGACAATGCTCTCTTCACTGTAAAGCGATCTGTCTGAGAAGCAAAAATGTCATCTGATCAATGACGTGACCAATGACCTTAATGGTATAATTCTTATGATAAAAATGTCGATGCTGATCTAGACTAGCAACATGCCCAGTGGCTCCTGGGCACATTCATATGTGTTTTGAGATTTTGTGAATGGCCAAGTCTCCTTAGACTTCGTGCTCTTGAATTCATGTCCTTGGTTGCTGGGTAGGACTGGGTTTGGATTTCAGGAGGCGAGAATTCAGGGTCCACGTGCCTCTCCGTGTTAGACACACTGTGCTGAAAGATGCACGAGTCACCTGGCCTGCCCTGCATTTCTGGGTAACCACTGAAGATGCTGAGTTTCTGTCTAGCTCCTTCAGTCTAAGGAAACAGACTCTAGGTCTCTCTCTCACATAAGTACAGATTTGCCCAAACTCTGATCATGTGGACATTTTAAAGTTTGCTGTTATGTTGTCAAGTTATAAAACGTAGCAGAAATCTCAAGTCTGTCACTGGGCTAGTGCCATGGTTCCTACATGGTTCCATGCTGTTTCTCTGACACTTCATCCATATTACCCCGTGAAGCTCGAGGGCAAGGCCTGCCTCTACCCTCCACCAGCTCCTGTTGGCCCAACTGTCCCCCCAGTGCATCTGTCGAAGCTCCAGCTCCCAGTGGGACTGTATTTAAAGGTAATTAAGATGAAATGAGGCCAGAAGGGTGCACCTCAGTGCAATAGGGTCGGTGCTTTACAGCAGAGGAAGATTTCTCTCTCGGTTTCCTGTATCTCTCCCTCGTCCTCCATATGAGGACACAGGAGAAGAACAAAACCCTGACAACAAAGTTTTCAAAGCATGTCTTGTAAGAGGAGACTGATTCTTTCTTGAGGCCTTTCAAAATGACCTCTTGGTCTTCTGGTTTGCTCTACTCTTTTTTCTAGCTTTTAAGCAAATTTTGAATATGTTGTGCTACGTAAGAGATATTTGTGTTGTGACCGCCAAATCGAGCCTCTCCACCAAACTTGGAAGTGTGCAGGGATTTGTAAAGTGTGCAGCCTCCACCCTGTGCCCACTATGAGGAGATGGCTCTTAGGCGGGACACATCTGGGACGCGAGGTGTGTGTGTTAGTTCTGAAAAGGAAGGGACAGGAAGCCACTTGTGATGGACAGATTCTTAAATTTGTGTTTCAACACGTTGAAGTAAAAATATCATATGCAAATTTCTGTCAGTTTGGGGTATGTAACATTGCATTAACATAAGATTTTGAATTATTTCATCTTTTCATACAATATTTAATTCGTTGTATCTGCTTGGGTGGTGAGTAAAAAGAATGGGAACGAAGCAAATGTTCCTTTCTAGCTCAAGCAGTTGGTAGAGATTCCAAGGAAGATACAGGATGTGTGTATCCTGAGGCAGTAAAATAACAAATTAAATAAATTTTACTTATTTAAAATTTACAATAAATAAATTTTATTGAAATAAATATGCACCTTACATAAATATATATATTTTATATAAATATATATGTATACATTTTAAAATTTAAATATGTAAATTTATATATAAATATATATTTATATATAAATTGTAAATGCATAATATATCATATACTTATACTATTAAATATTATTATTTAAAAATAGATTTAACGAATTTGATAACAAATTAAACTCAGGACCACTCATTACCTCCATGGTTAACTCCAGTGAGTGACGATTGAGGTCAGCGTCTCCCTGCGCACTGGAAGGTAAAGACCTTCCGTGAAGAGAACCCTGCGTCCTCTTCCCTTTGAGTTCACTTGCAGAGCAGCATTTCCTTATTTTCTTCTGTTCCTCACAGGATTTTACTATTTTAACTATCAAACTAGGGCATGATGGACTTAAATGCCTCCTTTCAACCTAATGAAAGTCTCTTTTTAATTCTCTTTCTGACAGATCAGTTTTCAGCGTTAAAAAATAAGCAGAGTGCACAATAAGTAATCACGAGTGGGAGAACGATTCGGCGCTGGCTCCCACGCAGCGTGCCCCCCCTGCCCGTGGGTAGTCTCCGCCGGATTCCAGCGTCCCTGTCACCCGTCACGTAGCGACATCTGTAGACAGATATGAACAAACATCATTCAGAGCCTTCACCTGGTCTGTGTGCCTCTGACGTATGACATGGTTCTGTGAGTGTGTGTGTATGTGTGCGTGCACGTGCCCGTGTGTGTGCGCATGTGTGTTCACATGCCCGAGTGTATGTGTGCTCATTTGTGCATGCATTCGCCCACATCTGTGCCTGTGTGTGCACATGTGTGTGTCCACAGCATATGTGCACAACTGTGTGCGTGTGAGTGTGTGTGCCCACGTGTGTGCATTTGTGTGCACACTCGCCCATTGTGTGTGCATGTGTGTGTGTCTGTAGCACATATGTGTGATTGTGTGTGTGAGAGTGTGTGTGCATGTGTACTCTGAGTACTTGCTTGTCTTCTTCACGACTGTGTTCCGGTGTCACTTCGAATGCTTCCTGCCCCAGTTCTAGAATCACCCCTTTATCAAAGGCCACGCTCCTTTCACTAGAAAATGGAATGAGCAGCCACGCCCGCGGTGTTAGGCGTGCTCTTTGCCTCCGGGCTGTGTCAGGTCTGCACACCTGGAGCCGAGGACCGTGTGCGTGCACTGGCCCCACACACACACTCCAGCACACCCAAGTGACTCGGGCCGTTAGAAAGTATCGCCGTGGAAGGCACTTGCAGTGGAAGGACCCAGGGCCCTTGGTGCGTGTGCACATCACCCTATAAGGCAACACGACTCACGTGGCCTCTTGCTCGTACCCACTCTGGGACACAGCTGCAAGCTGGTAATCCACTGCCCCCCTTGCTCTATCTAGTTGTTCTCAGAGCAATGTCGGGTGAGTGTCCTAAGGAGGGGCCGGTGTCTCACCAACGCCAGAGACAAGGGCCTGAAAACACAAGTGTTTGTGTGGATAGCAGCAGCAGCGGTGAGGGTAACGGGGACAGGACAGGGACACACCTCCTTTCTTGACTCACTGGCACCCTCATTCTGTTCGTCAAGATCCAGTTCCATGGTTTTGGGGTCTTTAACAACTTTTGGATATTAGACATACCTGTAAGTTCAACTTCAGTCTTAAGTGCTTCTCTTGAGAAGTTCTCTGTGAGCTAAAAGTGAAGATCTTTTCTGCATATTTACCTCCAATTTGTCATGGAGTATCCAGACAAAGGAATAAGGCATAGACTAGCCTGTTGGTCTTAATGGCAGGTGCAAGTCCTGTGAAACGTCCTATTCCCGTTGTCGAGCACAACCCACCACGTGCTGCCAGCACTCTAACCTTTCCCTGAACAAACTGACTAAAAGCTACAATGGAATAAACTATTCACTAGATGTTTCTAGGAAGTTATGGGCGTCCAGTGCATACTTGTTCAGTTAGTGACCGAACGAGCGGCGCAGAATATCTGGAGGGAAACAGAGTTTGCAGGGCATTCAGAAGCGATGAATTTTTTTGGCTGTACTAAAGGCGTGTTAAAATTTTCCCATATGAATTTTTAAAGATTTTATTTATTTATTGACAGAGAGAGAGATCACAAGTAGGCAGAGAGGCAGGCGGAGAGAGAGGAGGAAGCAGGCTCCCTGCCGAGCAGAGAGCACGATGCGGGCCTTGATGCCAGGACCCTGAGATCACGACCTGAGCCGAAGGCAGAGGCTTTAACCCACTGAGCCACCCAGGAGCCCCTCCCATATGAATTTTTTTGTAAAATTCTATCAGTGTTTAGATAGGCTTCAAGATTTGGATTAAAAAGGTAGACAAGATACCTATCTATTTACGAAGTTATCTTCATATGTTCCACTCTTTGTTTTTTTCCTTCATTTTAGAGAATAAAAGCAGAGTTATATTAATGTTTATCCTCAAATAATAAGTATGTTTTGGCTCCAAGTGTTTCATAAATCCAGTGTAACTGTTCTTGCCAACGTGACTCGGTCCAAAGAATGTACTGATTTATTCCCTTTTCCTCCCTAAATAAGTTAGAGTAGTTCATTCAGGGGTAATTAGATTCCCACATTTTTTATCGGATCTCAGGAGGACATAAAATCCTATGAGATAAGCATTCTCCTCCCAGGAGCGCCTTCTTCAGGGGAAGGGAAGGGGGGGTAGACCAGGGCGTGCAGGTGATGGTGGGTCACGGCTGCAGAACCGAACACAAGGGACACACTTTGTGTAGCCAACAAGAATCAGTCAGGCAGCTGGGAAAGTTGCCCAGCAGTGGACTAGCTCTGGTGCAGGAGTTATTGATGTTATATTTGTTTTTACTTCATTTCTGTCTTTCCTTGGAGTGGGAGAAGGGAGCCTCTTGCCATAAGGACCATGGTCACCGCATGGTCACCACAGGGCGGTGCCCCTTGTCTCCCAGCTCCGTGCTGTGTACCTTGAAGACAGGCACAACCCCTGGTGAATGACGGGGGAAAGAAAGAAACAGGCTTGCCAGGTCTAAGCATCTGGGCGGAAGTGTTCTTACCATGAATGTTAGGGCATGGAAGAAGGGATGGGAATAAGCAGTTGTGAATCATGCAAACTGCCCAAAAGGTCGCCCAGCAACGGTGTGTGGGCACGGCGAGCATCACATGTGACCTGGAACCCTCTCACAGACCACGTGTGCCCTCCTGGCGCAAAAGGCAATATCTTCCTTTGATTTTTAGGGGCAAATGATGCATGATTCCTAGAACTTTGAATTTTTATTTGATAAAGTCTGCTACTTATTAAACACTAAAAAAAAGTGTGATTAGGAAACAATGTTTGATTCTTATATTTTCAATGGCCACTTGACCAGAATTTTCCCAAACTTCTTATAAAGAACTCTTCTAAGAAATCAGGCAGCTGCAGAACTCTTCTAAATACCGCACGCCTCCTGTATGCCGCATTGGTATCCCAGGTTTTTCCAAGGGTACTTTACAAAAACCAGTTACTGTCACAGCGGTCTTTGCTGGTCAAGGGATGTCACTTGGTGACAGTCTGGCTTTTTAAATGGAAATGAATGCTTCTCTCTCTCTCACCACCTCTCTTTCCTTTGTGGAGTGCTTCTCGCTTAGCTGCGCTGGCTATGAGCCCTATATGTATAACAACCATATATTTTTTTTAAGATTGTACTTATTTATTTGACAGAGAGAAACACAGCTAGAGAGGGAACACAAGCAGGGGGAGTGAGAGAGGGAGAAGCAGGCTTCCCACCGAGCAGGGATCCCGATGTGGGGCTCGATCCCGGGTCTCCGTGATCATGACCTGGGCCGAAGGGAGTTGCTTAACCAACTGAGCCACCCAGGCGCCCCAAGCAACCATATTTCGATTCAGTATTTTAACTCATAAAATAATCCTAAACCTAGTCATGCGTTCATTGGAAACCATCCATTCTCCAAGTGCTCAAAATAGGTGCCTACATTAGCCCAAACCCCCTTTCTTTTTACCTGCAAGGTGAGTACTATGTTTGGTTCAGTTCACAGTGGAGAAGCTGGGGCAGGCCATCCACAGCACCTCCTCTCCTGCCTTCACCGGGAGTGAACTAAGGAACTACATCAAACACCACGGCCCCTCGGTGTCTGTCAGAGCTACCGTCTGTAGGATTATCAACATGTGGACCGAAGTTGGGACTAAGTCAGCAGAAGGGATAAAATAATCAGCATTTCAGGAAGGAAACGGTAGATATGTGGGTCTACCCTGGCGTGGAACTCATTACATATGCCTGAAGCCACCTGGAGGCAAAATTCTGGAATGTTCTTTAGAATAACATCAACAACACTAGCAAAAAGCCAAGACTGTTGCTAGTGTGTTTTCAAAAACAATTGCTCACCAACTCCTGGATGGATATGATGAAAGAGGACATAAGCAAACATTTCCATATCCAAGCACTGCAAGTATCCCCTGGAGGGTTGGAGAGCAATGCGGACATGGGCCCAGAGACGGCGTCCCATACTGTAAGGTCCCACCGCACTGCTCCAAAGAAGACCGTATTAGAAGATGATGGTGGTGGGAAGATGTGTTACTGCTTCTCTTCCGTGTTAGGAGTTAGCGCCTACGCAAGACCGCCATGGCTGGAAATTATCAGAAGAATCAGATGGGAGCAAATGAGGGCGTATTACTACATAGTGAATACGAATAGCACTGACACCCAGTTTAAAAGGTTTATATGGGTCTGTCTCTCAGTTGCTTTCAAGTCAAAGTGATTCCTTATATAAAAATACCAAGAAACAGCATTTTTGTACACAACTGTTTCCTAAGGAATATGGGTAAATCCACTGAAGGCAATTTGTTCAGACAAAGAGAATAAACCGAAATGAAAAGAGGGACCATCAGACACTCACGAGTTCAGGCGAAGGAAATGAAAGAGGCAGAGCCATTGGAACTGTGGCACTGAGTCTCCATCCAGATGTGAGGGTAGGGCTGGCCGCCGGATAGAAGCAGGGCCACAGCTAACGGGTGGGAGACAGACGGGCCACCCCCAGACGCCACCCTAGAGCCAAGTGTGCAGGACGGCGAGGGCACCACACCGTCCCCGCTCAGTCAGCAGCTTGAGTCTTGTTTCCGCATGCAACAGCATTTGTGTCAACATGTCCCTGCCCCATATCAGCCGAATCCTCCTGCACTGACAGGGGAACCCTCTCCACCCACTCAGTTCCCGCCCCACAGGGCCTAGTGTCCACCACCTCTGGGAGCCAACGCTGCTCTCCGGCCCCAGGGAGATTATCGTCGCCCGCTAGGGCTCCCTGTCCAGTCAGGGTCACACCTGCCTGACAGTCTGTTACTTTTCTTTCTTGACTTTCTAAGAGACTCCCCTCTGCACTAACCCCAGGGTGATCTTTTTAAAATGCACATTTGTGGGCACCTGGGTGGCTCAGTCCGTTAAGCGTCTAACTCTTGGTTTAGGCTCAGGTCCTGATGTGGGGGTTATGAGATTGAGCCCCACGGCTGGTTCCATGCTCAGTGCCCAGCCTGCTTGAGCTTCTCCCTCCCTCCCCCCTCCCTGCTCGCACTCTCTCTCTCTTTCAAATAAATAAGTAAAAATCTAAAATGTATATCTGTTCATACATGTCCCACATAGAAATGTCGGAACGTCATCATCACCCCTGGTGAAGCCCAAGAACCTGAACATGATTTTTATGTTCTTTCATAATTTGGTCCGTACCTATATAATTATCTCCATTAAAATAATCACTATGAAAATATAATAAAATAAAATTTTAAGAAATTTAGAAAATACCCCAAAAAAGGCACCAAGAGGGAAGTAAGCACTACACCAAGCCATTAACCACAGATCATCGTCATTAATACTTTCATGTCTTACATGCCTTTTCCTGAGCTATGAAGTTTTTTTAAAATTTAGATCACATATTGTATATATTGTTTTATAACTAGTTTGTTTTTACTAAACAATGCATTATGTCCAAAAGTGTTCTCCTTCAAATACCCTTGCTTTCCAATGAGTAAGTAGATTTTGCCCAAGTCAACATCGCTTTGCTAACCCCCAGTTACCTAGCTCTGTATGCACGCACACGTAAACACATGCGCATACGTGCTCACATAGTGTATTGTACTTGGGGGTGTGTGTGGCCTGTACACAAGCGTGTGATCTGTGTGCACACGGCCATTGCAGGGAACTGCTTTTCACATTTGCCAGCAAGCCCAGTGAATGGCTCTGACGCACGGGATCTCACTGAGAAAAACCACGAAAGGGTCCTCCGGCAAGCTACCCATCAGGCATGCATCAGGGAAAGACACCTTATTCAATTTCTGCCTGTATTTGTGTGCAACCCAAAAAGAACAACGCATATTTAGCAATGGTCATTGAAACCCGCCTGTTAGCTTACTCCTATGGATACCCTGTCCTCTTCCACATAAGCCACACTAAATCATCAAGCCCTCACTATTGTCAATATTTGGGCTCCAGGAAATTATATATAAAATATTCTATAGTCTATATTCCTGAAATAATATGTTTTTTTTTTCTTCCAATGCCTATAAGCCGGTTAATTAATCTCTTTTTCTGAGTAATAGCCAACATTCTCTCAAGGGTCTGTGAATAAGTCTCATTGATTTTTCATAATCTTTAAATCTTATAAAGTGGATTTGTACATATTACACATGTATAACACACATATTACACATATTAATGGACCACAGTTAGATCTATTCAGCTGCATGTGCAGTGAGTGGGCCAGTGGCTCAGATCACTTCAACAAAGGAAAGAAAGGTGCTTACAGTTATGTCCTCCTTCCCTGACCTCAGCTCCGTCACTCCTATTATTAATTATGACTCTTACTATTTTGAGAATCTGACTGCTTTGAGCGAAGGCCAAGGGAAAAGAGGGAAGAAATTTAAGTTTTACCTTTCTTTTTTCACATAGAAGGCCCATAATCTTTCTCATTTAATCTTTATAACAACTCAATGATACTGATAGGATTACATGATTTTTAAAAGAAAAAAAAAATTGCACGTGAGATGTCAGAAAATCCCCACAGTCTGTAAGTGATGGGCTTCCTACACAAGCCTTTCTGATTCTAACCTCTGTGCCTCTACCACTTTCTTAAAAAGTCTTGGAAAAAGTTGGAAATAATTCCACATATTAGACCAATTACTGATTCCAAGTGGCCAAGGAAACACAGTAGGAATGACTCTCTAGCCAACTCAGTATTTATCGTCACCATTGTTGCTATCGCTGCTGATATTGTTAGAGGGGTAGCTTTCCCAAGACCCTGAAATTTGGTAGTAAACCACCCAAAGAAGTAAAAAAAAAGAAAAATCATTAAAAAAATGTTATGAACATGTAATATATTCGTTATAGTCAAACTTCAATTAAAAGTACACTGTAACTTTAGTTTCTTTTTAGTCTTTGATCCGCCCAGAGATGAGAAAACAGCCCTTAAGAGTCACAAACTATCAAATAAATAAAGCACTAGACATCGACTGCACAGCAAAACTCATCCTCCTGCCAAAAGATTGCTTTTCTACAAAGAAATTGGAGGAACCCTTATTTGGATGTGTTCCAAGTGAAGAGTTCACAAAATCGCAGTACATTAGATCCTTCGGAAGTTTGGACAACTCCGAACTAAACTATTTAGAAGCATAAATGCTTCTGCTCATTCATGCACCAGTGGCGCTTGGAGTGATCGTGCACGCTTAGGTCAAGTGTGCCTTACCTGAACTAGCTCCTGCAGCAACGTCGGCCCTACCAGACTCAAGATACTCATGCACGTCTTTGTAATTAATGATTATTCATTTACTAATGATTAATAATTGTTGACTAATATTTATTTATTAATAATCAATAATAAGCTTGGTCTTTATGATTTTAATAAACAATAAACTAAGGATCTTAGTTTATTGTTTTTTATTATTTCATTTTTTTAGTGTTCCAAGATTCATTGTTTATGCCCCACACCCAGTGCTCCATGCAATACGCACCCCCAGTACCCACCACCAGGCCCACCCATCCTCACATCCCCTCCCCTCCAAGACCCTCAGTTTGTTTCTGAGTTCACAGTCTTTCATGTTTCGCTTCTCTCCCCGAATTACCCTACTTCCCATTTACTTTCCATCTCCTACTGTCCTCTATATTATTCCTTATGCACCACAAGTAAGTGAAACCATGTGATACTTGACTTTCTCTACTTGGCTTATTTCACTCAGCATAATCTCTTCTAATCCCGTCCATGTTGCTACAAAAGTTGGATATTCATCCTTTCTGATGGAGACGTAATATTCCATTGTATATATGGACCACATCTTCTTTATCCATTCATCTGTTGATGGGTACCTTGGCTCTTTCCACAGTTTAGCAATTGTGCCCATTACTGCGATGAACATTGGGGTACATATGGCCCTTCTTTTCACTACATCTGTATCTTTGGGGTAAATGCTCAGTAGTGCAATTGCAGGGTCATTGGGTAGCTCTATTCCCAATTTTTTAAGGAATCTCCACACTGTTTTCCAAAGCGGCTGCACCAACTTACATTCCCACCAAGAGTGTCAGAGAGTTCCCCTTTCTCTGCAGCCTCTCCAGTACTTGTTTCCTGTCTTGTTAATTTTGGCCATTCTGACTGGTGTAAGGTGGTATCTCAATGTGGTTTTGATTTGAATTTCCCTGATAGCTAGTGATGATGAGTATTTTTTCATGTGTCAGTTAGCCGTTTGTATATCTTCTATGGAGAAGGACCTCTTCATGTCTCTTGCCCATTTTTTGATGTGTTCATCTTCTTTTTGGGTGTTGAGTTTGAGTAGTTCTTTCTAGCTTGGATACCAGCCCTTTGTGTATAGTGTCATTTGCAAATATCCTCTCCCATTCTGTGGGTTGCCTCTTTGTTTTGTTGACTGTTTCCTTTGCTGTGCAGAAGCTTTTTATTTTGATGAAGTCCCAAAAGTTAATTTTCACTTTTGTTTCCTTTGTCTTTGGAGATGTGTCTTGAAAGAAGTTGCTGTGGCTGATGTCAAAGAGATTACTGCCTATGTTCTCTTCCAGGATTTTGATGGATTTGTGCCTCACATTGAGGTCTTTCATCCCTTTGGAGTTTGCCTTTGTGTGTGGTGTAAGAGAATGGTCTAGTTTCATTCTTCTGTACGTAGCTGTCCAATTTTCCCAGCACCATTTATTGAAGAGACTGTCTTTTTTCCACTGGATATTTTTTCCTGCTTTGACAAAGATGATTTGACCATAGATTTGTGGGTCCATATCTGGACTCTCTACTCTGTTTCATTTGTCTATTTGTCTGTTTTTGTGCCAGTACCATGCTGTCTTGGTGATCATAGCTTTGTAATAAAGCCTGAAATCAGGTACCATGTTGCCCCCAGCTTTGTTTTTCTTCTTCAACAATTCCTTAGCGATTCGGGGTCTCTTTTGTTTCCATATAAATTTTAGGATTGTTTGTTCCAATGCTTTGAAGAATGTTGGTGGCATTTTGGTCAGAATGGCATTGAAAGTATAGATTGCTCCGGACGTTATAGACTAAGGAACGGTTTTATGCAATCTTAAGCAACATTCTTTCAAAATAATGTATTCATAGAATTATGACATTTTGGCAGTTTGGTGGGGTAACTGAAACTATATATAAACAACAGTCCGATAATTTAGCAATTATTCCAAAAGAGAGGTCCTTGGAAAGTGAGAGTTCACTGGAAAGAATTCTAACAGTGTTTATCAGGATAAAAACAGTTGCTTAAGTTAGTTTGTCTTTATGAGAACCCTCATAATGAATTGCTTAAAATGAGGTTATATATCAAACATTTGCATGAAACCATGAGTGTTAGGAACACACTACCATGAGCACATGCATAAAGAAAGTAATTACAGTCTATACATAGCAATCTTCCCCCACAGGATGTCCAAGTATTGGTTCCTCTGTGACCGTGTCTTGGAGTTGACTGGGGACAGGGGCATTTTGAAGATATTTTTGCAAGGGGAGTATCTCTCTGTGCTGATGTGGCCTTTCTTCCTTTTATTTCTGGAGATGAGCAGGCAATTTTCATGCCCTCAACCCTGTACTTTCATCAAGAAGAGCAATGTTTCACTCTGTGAGTGGTGGGGGTTCTTTTTGAAGTTTAAGAAATATTGACATGATGTGGGAGAAAGGAAAAATGAGGCGCAAAATATTTTTCTCCAAAATATACTGTCCTTACAAAAAGTTGTTCATTATAACTCATGATATTTCAGAGCTCTTAATAGTGGTATAGAACTTTCTATTTAGCATCAGAAAATGAGAATTGTTATACCCAGGAGGAGTTTCAAATAATTCATACATGAATTAATCTTTTAAAAATTAAGATCCTGAAAATGTGCTGTGCTAAATGAAGAAAACCAATAAGACAATTTGAGCAACTCACTAGACTAGAGAAGGAGAAGCAAGGAGCCCTTTGGGAAAGCATGTGTTTCGTTAGATAATAAGAGGAAATCTGTGGTGTGTCACAAAATACTCATCATAAATGAATCATCTAATGAACAAAACATTTTAGAAACTTTCAGAAAGCTGCAAGAAAATCTGATTCACTGACTACCTAACAGAATTTTTAAAGAACTATTTTCAGGCTTGCTTTTATATCGTCACTGAGACTATTGAGAGCCTCATATTTTAAAAAATAAAGCTAGAATTTCTGTATTTCTATTTTATCATAATAAATTATTTTAAGATTCTTCTGAGATGCTTTTCCTGCCTCCAGCAACCTTATCTTTATAGGACAAAAAGGCGAAGTTTGAACATAAACCTTTTTAAAACAGCACTATGAGATACAATTTTTATACACCATAAAGTCCATTCATTTCAAGTGTTCAGTTCTATGGGTGTTAGTATGTCTAAAAGGAATTATATCTAAAGAATATTATCATAATCTAAGTGTAGGACATTTCCCCAAATTGGGCAATATTTTGTCAAGTAAAGGAAGAATCTATTCATAGAAAGGTTTATTTGGCTTCATTGAAGTATCCTTCAATTATAATGGACAGCCTGTCTCGTTTTCCCATTAACTGGCCCTAACGAGCAGGTGCGAAAGATTAACCAGAAGGTTTTAGGGCTTGGCTGGGACACGCAGGAACATGACAGGATGGGGACAAACAGCTTCCCCCCTTGCCTAAAAGACCCTGACAGCACTTTGGAATAATAATTGCTCTAGCTAATGTGTATTGTATATAAATTTTTCTAAGATTTCTCCTTGTTTCTTTTTCCCTCCTCTCTTAGTTCTCATTTCATAATGTTCTGTGCTTATTTTATGAGATCATTTTTTATCTTAAACTCCTCAAGCATGTAACATATGCTATTTCTAAGTGTCCTTCAGATGGCTCATTGATCTCATCGATCTTCTGGCTTTCCTTCCTACCTTGAACTTTCTGCATGTAGCCTTCAGTTTTGGTATGTGAACTCACTTTTAGGGTTTTCTATAAGCCTAGGGACGGGTTCTTCCTTTTAAAGGGATTTTACAGAGTTCTGGAGTCTAAATAAGTGTTTATGTTGATCTGTTGGCTTTGGATTTATCAGGAGACCTTCCTTGCAAGAAATGCTAAAAGAAGTTCTTTACAGAGGAAGAAAATAATATAGGTCAGAAACTCAGATCTGCATTAAGACAAGCATCAAAGAAGGAATATGTGGAGGTAAAACAGAGACTTCTTTTTCTTCTGTATAATTGATCTAAAAAATCATAGTTTGTTCACAGTAAGAATACCAACAATTAACTGATCATGTAGAAATATGTATACATATCTGTATCTTATGCTACATGAATGCTTATATATCAACAAACCACAAAAATGACACAAGGGATGAAGAAATTAGGATTATGTTGATATTGTAATGCACTCACATTACCCATGAAATGGTATAGTGTTATTTGAAAATGAACTTGGACTAGCTATAAATGTATATGGCAAACTCAAAAACATTTCTTAAATAAATAAGCTGATATGCTAAGAAAGGGAGAAAACTGAATCATACAAAATATTTCATGAAAACCACAAAAGAAGTGAGGGCTACAAAAAAGATTGAAAACAAAAACGGGAACAAAAAGCAAGGGACACTCATGAATACAGCTTTTTAAAATCCAACTATATTAGTAATAATTTTAGGAGTTAATGGTCTAAATACCTCATTAAAAATCAGATTGTCAGGATGGATCAAAAATCAGGACCTACCTGTATGTCGTCTACAAAAAACCCACTTTATATATAAAAATGCATGTAGATTAAAAGTGAAAAATGGAAAAAAATATCATGATAACACTAATCAAGAGAAGGCAGGAGTGGCTATATTAATTTCAGACTAAGAAGACTTTAAAGCAACGAGATTTATCAGTGCAGACAGGCATCACGTAAAAATACAGGTCAATTCTCCAAGAACGCACAACAATACTTAATGTGTATGTACCTAATGACAGAGCGTCAAACTACCTGAGGAAAAATAGCAAAGCTGTAGTGGAAAATAGATGAATCCACTATTACGGCTGGAGATTTCAATTTTCCATCAGAATGGGACAGATCCAACAGACAGGAAATCAATAAGGACCCAGGTAAAGTCAACAACAGCATCCGTCAGCTGGGCGACATTGACACACGACTCCCCCAGCAACCACAGAGCTCACATCCTTCTCAAGCTCACATGGAACATGGACCAAGGAGGACCACATTCTAGGCCATAAAATACAACTTCACATATTTAAACAATAGAAATCGTATGATGTCTGCTCTCAGTCCACATTGGATTCCACCTAGAAATAGAACAGAGAGATGATCGGAAAATCCCCAAATACATGCAGATTAAATAAACACTTCTGACTAACACATGGGTCAGAGAAGAAATCTCAAGAGAAATTAAAATAAATTTTGAGCTAAATGAAAATTAAAAGCTATGAAATTTGTGTGACGCGTCTAAAGCACTGCTTCCGGGAAAATGTAGGGCCTTGAGGACATGGATCAGAAAAGAAGAAAGAGCTAAAAATGAAACATTGAAGCTTCTACCAGAGGGAACTAGACAGAGAGAGTACATTAAATCCCACGTAAGCAGAAGAAAAACAATAATAGGAATAGAGCGGAAATCAGTGAAATTGAAAACAGGAAATCAACAGAGATAATCAAAGAAACCAAAGGATTGTACTTTGAAAAAAAACAATAAAATCCGTCAGCCTTTGGTGAGGCTAAGCGAGCAAGAGAGAAGACAGTCCCAGAGGAGCTGGGTGTTAAGATGGGCAGGTGCTGCTTATAGGACCCGGTGATCTTCCATACTCTGATCTCTGATTGTGGGCCTACATTCATTCATTCATTCATTCAGCAAAAGCTGTGATATTACAGCAGGTGTCATTTTTGCTCACATAAAGCTTAAAAGTTCAGTCTGCTCAATGAAATCATAGTTTTACTACTGAGACGTGGGGACTGACACAACAAAACTGATGAGGGAATTGGCTGCATCTCGTGTGTTGTGTGTGTGGAGAATAGAAAAAGCACACAATTCCAGATGCGCTTATGGATACTCTGAGCTTCAGTTACCAATTTCTGGCTCTTTCATTTCTTCAGAACCACCAAAACCATTGACTGAGACCCACATGTAAAGCACTAAGCTGACAATAACACATGTCGTTTCAACCAAAATGACCTCAAAACCCTAGAAATATATCATCTTTTCTAGAAGGAAAGCATTGTACAACTTGTAAACAAGAAAGAAATGTTATCCTTTGGGTTTCTGTTGTGTTTTATAAAGAGATGTATAGAAATCCAACAAACTGGTCCAGGTTGTAGTATAAACAGAGAATATTATAGTAATGCAGGTAGTTATGCTCTATAAATACATATCACACATTTACAATGTATAGAATATCATTCTAGGACCTGGCCACAAAAGACATGAGACATGAACATAATCAAGGTGTGTGTCTGGGGCGCCTGGGGGGCTCAGTCATTAAGCATCTGCCTTCAGCTCAGTTCATGATCCCAGAGTCCCAGGATCGAGCCCCACGTCAGCCTACCTGCTCAGCAGGAAGCCTGCTTCTCCCTCTTTCACTCCCCCTGCTTGTGTTCCTTCTCTGGTTGTATTTCTCTCTGTCAAATAAATAAATAAAATCTTAAAAAAAAAAAAGGTGTGTGTCTGTGTGAGTTGAAAAAACAATTTTCATTCAAATATCTTATTTAAGAATTCAAGGAAGAATTTGATCACCAAGTACCCTTTTTCTACAAGGAATATAACATACCATGAGATCGAAGAAGACAAAATTAATTTTCTCTCTAAAAAAATAACAGGGCGCCTGGGTGGCTCAGTGCGTTAAGCCTCTGCCTTCGGCTCAGGTCATGATCTCAGGGTCCTGGGATCGAGGACCACATCGGGCTCTATGCTCAGCAGGGAGCCTGCTTCCTCCTCTCTCTGCCTGCCTCTCTGCCTACTTGTGATCTCTCTCTCTGTGTGTCAAATAAACAAATAAAATCTTTAAAAAAAATAACAACAACATAATCATGGAGCAGCCAACAATGGCCTCAGATGGGTAGGTCCTATAGCAGAGAAGAGGAACCTCTCTCAAATTATGTTCTTTTGTGTTCTAGTTCCAAGTCATATTTAAATAAAAGCTAAATAAACAAATAAATAAAGAGTATCTTTCCCTTGAACCTAATAAAAAAGTTTTCTACAGTGCTTTCATCAAGGATGATGTGAGAAAAGTTAAATCAAAAATGATTCTAAGTGTTCTGCAAACATTCATATGATTAAATATTAAATTACTTTCACGAGTATCTGGACTCTGAGATTCATGTAATTTTACTAAATGCTTTGTTTACGTCTTATTTCAGTTGAGTTTATTAGGGAACGTTTCCAACAGAGACGCATCGACAAGCGAGCAGCATCCAACCGGCAACTACTAAGATGGTGACAGACTCTCCTGGCATATTTGCTTCGTGAGCGGAGAGCAGGTGAGAAAACACAGATTGTTCAGAGGGAATCTTGTAAGGTGATTACAGTCTGTCTCATGAGTCATCTAAGCTTGTTCTCGCAGACTTTGGTGTTCTTTGAGCCCTGGTTTAGTGTTTTACTTCTGCTACACAAGGGTCCCAGTGTCAGGGTCCGGGTCCCATGCTGCTTTTGCTCAAGCGAATTTATTTGTTTGACAGAGACGACAGAGAAATCTTACTGCATTTCCTTAGCACTTCCGAAGTGAAAAGAATCTCTACAGATTTAAGTAACTCATCCCTCCTTGAATGGAAATCTTGCCAGATGTAGCAAATCGGGATCTGACCAAGCACTTGGTACACGCTCCCGTTACTCTGGACATCACCACTGCCTCTGGCAATGTGGCATTAGCATCAGGATGTGTGGGGTACCAGGAAGATTTATTTCTTACCTTCCTTGAGTGAATGCATTGATGCTGCCTCTCACCACAGGCTCAAAACAATCAAGAACCACAGAGAAATTCAGGAAGAGCGTCCTAGACAGGGATGTCAGAGCCCAAGACAAGGAGAAGGGTGGCCCCGAAGTGGACATGGAAGCAGTAAGCTGGAGCCCATGCTGACAAGGGAGGTGTCCAAGTAAGGCGATGGACAGCTGGTTGCATACAAAGGATTGAGCATATTAGTAAATAGTACACAGTATATATCATATTAATAATATCTTAGTAGATATGTTGAAGTGAAGGGAGCCAGTTTTCTCAGTGTTAGAGAAGACCAGAACAAACACTGTGGTTTTGGATTAAAATCAGTGCTATTGAAATGATTTTAGAGATTTCAATATAGGTAGATAGGTCGGTAGACAGATAAATGGATAGATGATGCAAAAATGTGTCTGTCTATACATATATGATTATGAATTAGATCCACATGTACACTCTCTGGTTCTGTCTACTGATAGGGCTTAAGGCATTGGAATCCCAATAGCCTTGAGTCCCCTGAGATCATCACTTTCATCTGAGTTCTCCACCAAAATGAACCAAGGCTCCCCGGAGGGACAGAAAGTACAAGATGAGCCTGGGACGCCTTGTGCCAGGAAGCAGGAAAGTGCTTGGAGAGCGACAGAAATGTCAAAAGGACAAAGAATCCAGCTCACTTGCTGGCCTTCACCAGCCGATTCCAAGACAAGTTAGCCATCAAAAGAAGTAATGGTTAAAGAAGAACTGTAACCTTATAAGAAAATAGGGAACTAAGAGTCCATGTTTATTTAACAAATGAATAATTGAAAATTTGATGAGAAACGGGATATTCAGATAGTTAACAAGCAAAGACCCACAAAACATTGATTAATTACAAAAGCGATCAGAGTCATTTTAGCACAGAAACTGGAGGCACCTGGACTGAGTGACAGAAGGGAATGTTGGCAGTCGTGGGGGAAGAGAAAGTATGCGTCGCCTGAGGGGTTGGAAGGAGAGCTCGTCAGCTGAAGTTCTCCCGTCAAAGGTGGTATCGTGGAAGAAACCCAAGCTGAGGGAGTCTCTACGAAGAGCTTATTCTCTAATGTCCCAAAGCATCAAGGTCAGAGTGGTCAAGGGAAGACTAAGGAGCTGCTCCAGACGGAAAGACCCTGAAGACTCATGAAGACTGTCTCAGTCGTTCTTGGCTGCTGCCCGAGAGCAACACAGACTGAGGGCCTTAGACTCCTCGCAGCTCTGAGGCTGGAGGGCCAACATCCCGGCTCCAACAGGTTCACTGTCCAGTGAGAGCCCTCCGCCCTCTCTCACTGTGCCCTCACATGGCACACGGGACAAGGGGGTTCTCTGGGGTCTTGTGGAAGGGTGCTGACTGCCCCATCAATGGGGACTCCACTATCCTGGCCTCATCACCTCCCAAAGTCCCCCCTTCCCAACACCATCACCTTGTGGGTTGGCATTTTAACATGAAGTCTGGGGAGATAAAATCATTCTGCCCATAACAACTAGATGACATTTGCGACTCTGTGTTGACCCATTGCCATAAAGGAGAGAACTCAGATGGGGTGGGGGCCGGGGGGCAACCCTTGCAGGTGGTCTGAGACTGTGGTGGCGGTAGGGTGTCTGGGCTACTTTCCCGGTGTCCGTGGTGACCTTGTGATTATGTGGAGACGGCCCTTCCCTCCAGGAAATGCACCCTGGCTGGCGTATTTGGTGAGGGTGGGGCATCGTGTTCTGTATCTGCTCCCAAATGACTTTGTGACGGGGGGTAGTTTGAACTATATGTGTGGCTTTTCTGTAAATGTGAAACTGCTTAAAAAATTTAAAAGAGATTTACCGACAAAAGGAATGAGAACAAAAAGATGTGTTTCTGTACTAAAAGTCTGAGTTTATCCCTCGATCCTTACAAATGGAACCTCTAAAAGAAGAGCCTGGAGGTAGAAGGAAAGACATTCCTCGGGAAGTTCTGAATTGCAGAAGGAATTATAAGAAAATGAGTTGTGAGCATGTGAACAAATCTGATGTCACACTGATGGTAAAAAAATATATTTAATTTGGCGGTTAAACAAACAAACAAACAAACAAACCAGAGTTAAAATTCCAGACAAAATTAACAGAAAAGGTAAAAGAGTGTGGCTGCATTAATACAATCTGAAGTCCTGTTAATACGCCAGAGGAGTTCTGAGATGTTAAATTCACATTTTATGAAGTACGTATTTTAAGAGTAACTAACCAAAAGGGAAAAGTCACTGATGGGTTCCTCACATTAACCTGGGATTTATGAAACTGATCTCATGGGCAGGCTCCAGGAGCCGTGGGTGCTTATGTGATACGGTGGGGTAGAGTTGCGCCGTAGTAGAAAAATGGTGTCTGTTAACTCCTCAAGTTTCCCTGGAGTCAGTGACCCTCAGAGTAGCCTCAGTTCTACACGGGAAGGATGGATGTCAACGCTCTTCACCATTCTACATCACCGTCTGGTTTTGAATGCCTGCATAAAAAATACGTTCTGGATATTAGTCATCTGTGATCATTACAGTGTCTTTACAGGTGAAATGGGTCACTGGTCTCTGGTAGTAAGGGGGCGATACAGAGGATTTCACGCAGGAGAAGGGATAGAGAATTTCCTTGTCACATTGTCCCATGTGAGCCTAGGATTAAAATCAGTCTGGCAGCAAGACCTTTGCTTCTTTGGAACATCCTCCCACAACTTGTACACCTGCCTGGCATGCTCCCCGTGGGCAGTCTGACTCTTCATGTTTGGCCCTTTCCCTCCAGCCATTTCCACAGATGTCTTGTGTGGATATTTGCTGGCTGATTTTTGTTTCTTCCTGCTCCCTGTTTTCTTACTCAGTTTTCCAGCAAGCTGGTCTATGTCCTCACAACTCTGCCCTCTCATCCCTGGACCCTCAGATTCTACCCCACCAAGGTTCCAAGCTACAAACATTTCCCACATCCCCCACAGAAGCAGTCAAGGGTATGGCTCACCTGCTTTCTAAAATGCCCCCTGTTTCCCCCACGTTATCCCCAGTCACCCTCTTCTACAAGATATAAGACACAGACTAATTTTTTATAGATAATAAATTTCAAATGAAGGCCCTCCTTAATCAACCTCAAGAAGGAAACAAACATTTTACAAAGAGCGTCATTCATGTTTTAATTTACTGTCCAAAAAGTGGATTCCAAAATTAGAGGCACCTTGGCCCTCAAGTCTTGATGACTTGGCGAGGGAAATGGAGAGCTGGCATCTTTGTCACTCCTTGCTCCTTGGATATGAAACATAAAATTGTCACAAAGTACACTTCTCTGCCCCATTTCATGTTTTAACGCATCCACTCTGAGGGCTTGATTGTGGATTCTACTTTCTTTGAAGTATGTTCTTGTACTTCTCTTAAAACTTAATGGTCTAGAAATAATGAATGCCAAACAATATTAGTTGATCTACAATGAATGCTTAATCATAATCATTATTTCATTCACCATTATTGTTGTTAGTATTATGAATTTCTCACATCTTTGTGCATCTTTTTCATTTTCTAAGAATTCGCTATGGGCGGTTTTATCTTTAGTCATCTCAAAAATTATGGAAAACAATAATAACAAAGCTCATCAGCTTGGACTGCTCACACTCCCATGAAAATTTCTGTGCCATGTTAACTTGCTAGCCTTAATGGGTTCTGACACAAAAACTATTTTTATACACATGGCGTTCACATCATTTCCCGCTCACCACATTATTTTATGATGTCATTTCCCTCAGTCATTCCCTCTCACTCGTTCCTCTTCTGTGTCTCCCAATTTAGGGTAACCAAAAAAAGGTCAAACAAATATAACAGCTAAGTCAAACATTTTTTTGTCAGTGTCTTGAGAGGTTCTTTTTTCCTGAGTTCATTACTGGTAGTAATTATAAACCCTTCTTCTTAGATAAATTCTTGCAATATATTTTTAAGAAGCTAATTCTAAACGTGCATTTGGTTTTATAAACTCTCCCTGCTTCTCCACCTGAGGCATCTGCTGAAATCCCAGCAGACTGTGCGGAGCGTGTGAGGGGTCTCGGACCTGTGCTGAGGCGCTCCTGGGAGCAGGAGACTCAGAAGCGCACCTGGGGACCCTGGCCTCCCAGCACCTGGGACAGCTCCACCAGAAGTTGCAGCCCCCGCACCACAGGACAAGAAAGGCCAGTGTGGACAGAGCCCGTGGCCATGAGGGGCAGTGTCTGGGCTGTGTCCCGAAACCCAGGGATATGCGTGTCCCAAAGCCAGAGGAGATGGTGTCTGCCAATGAATGGAAGGTCTACACTTTACAAGGGCTGGGCTGTTCCAGACGGGAGTCTTCCTGAACAAGTGCCTTTTAATATATATATTTACTGTGTTGGCCCCTCTCCATGCCTCACATGACGCACAGGTAACTCTTTAAGTCGTGCGCTTACACCCGTGGGAGAGAGCTGCCCAGGAACGTTGAGATCCCAGCAGCAGGGAACTGATGTCACACACCTCTTGCATAAGAGTGAAGCAGAGTTGCGTGTCTCTGCGGGGGCCCCTCACGTGGTGGGAGTCCTCATGGAAATCGCCGCCCAGTCGCGTTGCAATTCCTTATCAGTGAATGGCAAGAAATGCTGAGGAATAGTCAACTTTAACGCAAACTGCTCTTTCGGTTTTGCTACTGCCTTTTTGCCTCCCAGAGGGGGAAGGGTGGCAGGTGAGTTTCCATCAGACCCGGCCCGGAGTCGCTGGAGTCCGTGTCTGAGAGCGCCATGTTCACTTGATCACGGATGAAGGTGTCTAAGTGACCAGCTCAAGTCTAAACTGGGGATTTCCAATATCTGAAAAAATACATATTGACTAGTATTTGGTTTTTAAAAGCATCTACATGTGTTTAAACAGAGGTGCTGGGGGCCAGCCCCAGCAACAGTCGGGACCAAAAAGGTAGAGACTGGACTCAAAGAGTAGTGTGGGGGTCTCCCAAAAACATTGTTCACAGGGCTCTTTATTTATAGCACGTTCTGGTTAAAGTCTAATCTAAGGAACAATCAATTACAAAGACAGATCTTAACTTTACTGATGCACATCACATGTTCTGCTCAGGTGGTTCTATCAGTCATTATCCTATCAGGGCTTCTGCCTCCTTTAAAAGTGGGGAGGTGAGCATGCGGTCATGTGGTTACGAGACTTCTTTTATTTGAATTAAGCTGGTTACAATGATTGTTTTTCTCATTATCTCTATTAATTATCTATTATTTAACGGGTAGGGTGAAACTTGAGGCTTGATGTAAGCAAGCTAAAAGTAGGAGCAGAGATGGTTTAATATAATTGTAAATAGAAAGAGAGAAGTGAGGGGTGCCTGGGTGACTCAGTTGGTTGAGCGGCTGCCTTCGGCTCAGGTCATGATCCCGGAGACCCAGGATCGAGTCCCACATCGGGCTCCCTGCTCAGCGGGAAGCCTGCTTCTCCCTCTCTCGCTCCCCCTGCTTGTGTTCCCTCTCACACTGTGTTTCTCTCTGTCAAGTAAATAAAATCTTTAAAGAAAAAAAAAAAAAGAAAGACAGAAGTGTTTTCAGAACTAATCAGGTGAGAAGGGAGAGCAGACAAGGCAAAGCTGCTTGGCGTCCCCCTCACTTTGAGGGAGGCTCGTGGCTTCCGTGCCTTGCAGAGGGAACCTTATGAACGACCGTGCTTCTGGCCCGCGGCTCAGAGGCATGGGACTTTTTGGTGATTTGACCAGTGACAGGCAGAAGTCTTTCTTTTGCTCGCTGTGTTTTCAGGGTGCCGCTGAGCGGGCACGAGGTAACTGGGCACTAGGACGCTGACACACAGCGCGACAGTAACAGAGAAGCGTCCCCATCTTCAACATCATCACACGGTCACCTTCAGACTTCATCTGTATCACTCACTGGCTATAAGGGAATATTTTAATTCGCCAGCTCAGCTACTTGCTTGTGTTTGGGTTGTATCGAGTAACCGGAAGCCTGCTAGAAATTACTTTTCTTTGGTTTACTTAGTAATCAAGGTTGAGAAGTCTAGGAAAATGGATTTGGCATTTCCAAGCTTTTCGTCTGGGCTGCTTTCCTTTCAGGCAAAATCCATACTTGTGTGTGAGATGGTTCAGGATAGAGAACATTCTCCTGTTAAAACGTGAAGGATCCCGTTCCGTCCAAACTGCCTCTGGCAGCTGTTTACCCTGCAAGGACAGCCCTCCAGCACCCTTGGTGCCACACACGGGTCCCCATGCCACGCCCCTAGCCCACGCATCCACGGGAGTGGGTTGTTCTCCTGTGCACACGGGAGCTACAACTCCCGGCATGGCCTGTGGAAGCCCCACGGCTCTAAACCGACCTGAACCAGCTTCCTAGCACACTCCTGTGTTTGGTAATTAGTTGAGAAATGTATTTCTCACCTGATGCACTTTTGTGCATTCTCTCACTGTCCAGAGAAGGTCCAAGCTCCCTGACGGTCTGGAGTGTGCCTCGCAACCCTGCCCACGCCCTCCCTCAACCCCAGCAGGGGATCTGGAAATACTTAGTGAAAGCAACTTGGTGTGGGTCCAGATCTTGAAGAGCAAACTCCTTTTTGGTTTTAAAGATTTTTCTTTACTTATTTGTTAGAGAGGATGAGAGAACAAGCCGGGGGAGCAGGGGCAGAGGGAGAAGCACACTCCCTGCTGAGCAGGGAGTCCGATACCTTGATCCCAGGACCCCAGAATCATGACCTGAGCCCAGGGCACATGCGCCACCGAGTAGGCCAGTGGGACGACCCAGAATAGCAAACTTCTTAATGAGCTTATCCACGGAGGGATATAGATTTGCATATTGCAATGTTTTCAGACTTCAAAAATGAATATTCAGTGAAAAATGAATAAAGGGTTCATGAAATATTTAAATTGGACACATTAATATGTGCAGTTAGATGTGCTCCTCTGTTTTATTGATCGCCGTGGTCGATGCAGGTGGCTTTGATTGTTATTAAAAGTTATTATCTCAAAGAAAGGCCTTCTTGAGTACCAATGATGAGTCTGCATGAGAATGTAGCCTATTGCCCATGCATTATATGTCATATTATTTAATTAGATATGATTTAAACAGTTCACCTTTTATATGCTAATTTTTTCTTTCAACTAACTTCCAGCAGTATGTGTTACCTTCCTCTGAATGCTGACCTTTCAGACGAGAACTACTGCTTTTTCCCGGGCTCACTCTGTTCCGTATTGTAATACCAAATGCTAGACACGCACAGGCCAATGACTCGGCAGGATGCTCATCCTTAATCTACAGTATCAGCGATTTGTTTTGAATTTAAAGTGATTTTAGGTGACCGGAGATCTAGTTCCATTGTGTCCCAGACTTTCATCTACGTCACTTTAGCTCTCAGATGTCATTGTGAAAAGCCTCTTACTTCCTTTAAAGGGATAGACGAGATGATTACTTTGTATTTTTCTAGCTGTAAACATGATGGTAGAACCGGTCCAGAGTGACGATGAAAACACTTGATTGCTACTAAGTTTGTTGAGATCCTAAACAAAATGGCTGTTTGATATACATCTCTGTCCTTTAGGTGCTCTTAGAAAGAATGCATGGGCCTTAAATTCCAAGCCTGTGTTCAACAGGCAAGAGGAAAGCAGGGGAGAATAAGCCGGTGTTCTCGGGTACGCAGTTCAGGTCAGTGCCCCAGGGTTTCCCGCACCGGCCGGACAGTCTGGGAGGACGCGGCGCTGGGGCTGCGGGGCCCGGGACCCACTCGGGCAAGCGCCACATGCAGATCTCACCTGAGCTCTGACGCCAGCTGCTGGAGGCAACGGTGGATTCCCCCACACTGTAGCCAACTGTGCACAGACAGCATCTCGGGGAGGAAGAGGTCAGGACGGGGGCTCATCAACCCGTTGAGTGTGGTCTGCGAAGCTCCTAGACGCAGTAGGGCCTCTGCTCTGACCACTCCCTGCCCCTCCTGCTGTGCTCTTAGCTCCCTGTGGCTCCAGGGGAAGGGGGCCTGCACCTCGTGTGTCCTCAGCAGGGAGCTCATGTGCTGTGACTGCACACAGCCGAGAATCGCCCGCCCAAACCCAGCAGGAAGCTGTGGGCACAGATCATAAGTCGGACTTTCTCATAATTTCAATTTTCTCCTATCTGTCCAAGTCAGTTACTTTATATATAACCATGTAAGGTTCTTAAATATATCTATATAGAAAACTTATTTATGTATAAGTAAATAGTATAAATATAAAATATTTATTCTATAGTCTATATTCCATATAGACTATAGAATATATGTAATGTATTAATTTAAATATAAAAATATATTTTATGTGGGGCGCCTGGGTGGCCCAGTTGGTTAAGCGACTGCCTTCGGCTCAGGTCATGATCCTGGAGTCCCGGGATCGAGTCCCACATCGGGCTCCCTGCTCGGCGGGATCCCTGCTTCTCCCTCTCCCAGTCCCCTTGCTGTGTTCCCTCTCTAGCTGTGTTCTCTCTGTCAAATAAATAAAATTTTTATTAAAAATTTATATATTTTATGTTTATTACATATATAAACATAAATAGTATATATATATTTTAAGGTGTATTTATTTATTTTACGGAGAGAGAGCAGAGAAGGAGGGGCAGAAGGAAGCCGTGCTGAGTGTGGAGCCCAACAGCAGGCTCGATCTCACAACCCTGAGATCATGACCTGAACCAAAACCAGGAGTCAGTAGCGGAACCCTTTGAACCAGCCAGGCTTCCCTTGAACACATATTTAAAGTAAACTTCCTTTAGGGAACTAAAAAAACCTTTTTAAAATGTCATCTCATTGTGGTTTTTCTTGTTTTGTTTAATATTATATTATAACATTGTATTTACTCAGGGTTATATTTAAACATGATGTGGTTTAATACATTTCATTTATATTAGTTAAGGCTGAAAAGCAGATACAAATTTGTACAAGGGTTTTCTGTTTCTAAAAAAGTAGCTCAGGGAATTTTCTTCTCATATCAGAAATTTGGATGGTTTGGGGGCTTCAGGATGGCTCAGTTGGTTGAGCATCTGACTCTTGATTTCAGCTCAGGTCATAATGTCAGGGTTGTGAGATCAAGCCCCAGATGGGCTTTGCACTGGGCGTGGCGTCTGCTTCAGATTCTCCTTCCCTCTCCCTCTGTCCCTCCCCCCAAGAAAGAAGTTTGGATGGTTTGGATGGAACCCAAATGAAATTTTTAAATACCTTTCTCAGTTTGGCATAATCAACTTTGCCTTAGAAGTATATTCGGGTGTGGGGCAGCAGGGTGGCTCACTCACCTAACTGCCCAGCTCTTGATTTTGGCTCAGGTTGTGATCTCAGGTTCCTGTGTCAGTCTCGATGTTCAGAGGAGAGTCTCCTTGAAGATTGTCTCTCTCTACCTGATCCCTCGACCCGTGCCCCGCCTCCTGCTCGCATGCCCACTCTCTGTCCCTCTAGTTGTCTTGTCTTTTCATATATTTAAATATCTGCATTGAACACAGAGAGAGACAATTCTCCTAACTTTAACTAGACATGATAACTAAGTGGCAGATTCACTACTACCGAGGAGAGATGAGGGATTTTCCCCATACCATAATTGTAAATATGACACAAGTTTTCTTCTTTGGCAAAGTTGTGCGTTTTGCACATCTAGGGACCCCTGCGTGGGTTGGATGGCCCGTGGACCCAGCATTCAGCCTGGGTCAGCTCCCTTCACTCCAGCCCATGGCCCACGTCCTATCCTTAGTGAACATCACAACCCCTGCAGAGTGGAGCGACACAGTCACGGCGACAAAGTGAGGGGGACAGGGAATTTCTGCTTTAGCGCATGTAGCCCGCTCCTGAGATCAACAGAGCCGAAGCTAAGGTTAAGCACGTGAAGGTTTAACTCGGGGCAGGGTTTTAAAGAGCTGTGTCAGGACGCCTGGGTGGCTCAGTGGGTTAAAGCTTCTGCCTTCGCTCAGGTCATGATCTCAGGGTCCTGGGATCGAGGCTCGCGATTGAGGCTCTCTGCTCAGCAGGGAGCCTGCTCCCCCCACCTCTCTGCTTGCCTCTCTGCCTACTTGTGATCTATCTCTCTGTCAAATAAAAAAAAATAAAAAATCTTAACGTGCTGTGTTGCCTGGCCATATGATTGAAGTTCTTAGGTGTTGACTCCTGACAAGTAGGACATAGGACAGCATTGGTGCCCACCCGTCTTACGGTGAATCAAAGTTCCTTACACGACCGTCCGTTCAATACGATTCAGAGTTCCACGGGGTCTCGTGCAGTTACACGCATGTGAACTTGATTTTCTCCTGATTTGTAGGAAAGGGTTGAAGGAGTTCCAATCCTGCTTCCAAACCTGCTATTTCTCGAAGCCCGTCTAATGCCAGTGTCCTTGTAGTGGAGACCTGTCTGGCCCACCTCCTAAAAGTACCATAAAGACTAAAACATACAGCAATTGCAAACACTTTTAAAACAACAAAGGTCTATACCAACAAGGCACTCTTATCATTACTATTACATTAACATTGTATTTATCTTTTTTTTTCAGAGCTCTATGTCCAGATACTTTCAGAATCCTGCAAGATAGTTTACACGTGAGAGGCATCTGGGTGGCTCAGTTGTTAACTGTCTCCTTTGGCTCAGGTCACAATCCCAGGGTCCTGGGATCGAGTCCCGTGTCCCTTTCTCACTCCCCCTGTTTGTGCTCATTCCCTCTCTCTCTCAAGCAAGTAAATAAAATATTTTAAAAATTAAAAAAATATTAAAAATATATTTTGTCGGTGAGAAATAGCACAAAACCACAAATGATAAAAGGAAGGCAAAATGATAGTGTTTTTAAGAGAAAAAATGTTATCCACACACTTCAGGCAGAAATCAGAGAACTGGAAAGAGGAATATGTATGAATCTCATGTTTCTAAATACTTGGGAGCAGCTTGACTAACTGGTATAAATATTAATGCTCATTTCCAGCGATTCTGTGACCAGGGTTGCAGTCTCTGGGCTCTTCTTCTGTTGGTCGTTCCTCTTCAGAGTCCTTTCGGCGAGGAGTGGTTGAGGGGGTGTATAGCTGAATATATCAACCAGTTTTTCTTATTAATACAAAAGACGCATTCATTTTCATCTGCTTCTCTGTAGTAAATTACATTTATTAGTGGAGATACGGCCAAAGCCCGCATTCCAGGTCTTACTAATATAATCAGTATCTCTTCACTGCTGAATCTACTATCTTGTTTATAACCCTTAGCGCATCTTCATCTATGTTTTTATAGATCTAGATACATATTTTTACTAATACAGTTAAATCCTCGTTATAAAAATCCAAAATACGGAATTGGATATTGTATAGCATTTTTTAAATATTTTATTTATTTATTTGACAGAGAGAAACACAGCCAGAGAGGGAACACAAGCAGGGGGAGTGAAAGAGGGAGAAGCAGGCTTCCCACCGAGCAGGGAGCCCGATGTGGGACTCGATCCCGGGTCTCTGGGATCTTGACCTGAGCTGAAGGCAGATGCTTAATGACTGAGCCACCCAAACACCCTCTACACCATTTCTTAAAAAGAAAGCATTTCTGTAATTAAGATAACCAGAAAGAAGAAGAAGAAGAAAAAACCATTAGAGCCAATGTTGTTCAGCTGTGTTTGGCTAAGCGTCAAGGTTCTGAGAAGGGCTTCACAGAAACACTGTCGTCATTGTTTTGTTCACAGTCAACCCAAGAACAGAGAAATTTAAATGATCTGAGGCCTTTTAGGAGATGGAAGATAGTTGTGAACAGTGTCAAAAGACCAGGATGTCCGTGGCCCAGACCGACCTCCAATCCCACTGTGGAATCCTGTACTTCCAACATGACAAGAAGGAACTCAGGGCCAGGAACACTGGGATTCTTCTGAGGAGGAAACAGTGGACACTGGGGTTCTTGCAAAATAAACCGCGAGGCCAGAGGACAAGTGCCAGTAGAACACAAGGACATTTGACTTTAAAACTGTGTCCCTGAGGACAGGTTACAGATGAGAAGTTGTCCTTGTGTGACCGTCATTGTGAAAGTCGTGTTGGAACGGCCAGCCATCTGGATGGTTCTGGCAAGAGGTTCACCCTGCAGGGACCTCCTCTTGTCACTTATAAATGCCCAGATGGGTGACGTGCCCTTACCCGACATCCCCTGGTGTCTCAGGGCCTCTCCTGGAGCTGTCTTTCAGAGGTGGTCTCCCAGCCACAGACTGTGCACTCTCTGCTCCCGTCCTTCATGGTGGTCCCCCAGGCGGTCCACGTCCTGCAGGAAACTGTCTTCAGAAGGACGGTCCTCACTGCAGCGAAGCCTCTGTGTGTCCCCAAGAGCCCCCCCGGGCAGCCACCTGCACTCAGACATAGACCCTTGATTCATAGGAAAAAGGAGTTTCTCCAGTGTCATTTCAGGCAAGAATCCACCTCCTTTCTTCTGTGATACCTCGGTGGTATCATTCATATTCCCGGTCCCTAGGGCATTTTTGGTTTACAAATGTTATTTGATAGTGACTGAATAAAAGGATAAAAAGTCTTTTTAAGAAGGATAATGAGGTAGTGAGGAGTTTAAAATGAAGCTAGATGAATCTAGATCTTTTCTGGAAAACATCACATAATTAATTAATTTAATTTAATTAGTTATTAAATATTACAATTTAAAAAATTATAATAAGTCCCAAATAGCAAAGACTAATCGGGCTTCTTTTTTTAAGATTTTATTTATTTGACAGAGAGAAACACAGCGAGAGAGGGAACACAAGCAGGGGGAGCGAGAGAGGGAGAAGCAGGCTTCCCGCCGAGCAGGGAGCCCGATGTGGGGCTCGATCCTGGGACTCTGGGATCATGACCTGAGCCGAAGGCAGAGGCTTAACCAACTGAGCCACCCAGGGGCCCTATTTTTTTTTTTTTTTGACGAATTGGGCTTTTTAAGCCAACCATGGAAAATTCCCCAATTTGGTCACCCATGTTTGATATTTATTCCATCTTTTATACTTGCCAATGCAAAGAGCAATGAGATTTTTGCAGGGCAGAATATAACCCTTTTAGGTGGATCACTACTTGAATTACAGAAACAACATATCTTTGCACTTAAGTACCCAAAATGTTTGTTTTGCTGCTTTAGAAATAAAATTTTAATTTTTAGGAAACTTTAAATTTACCGAGAACATGGCAACTAGTTGCTAACATCTAACACAAGGTGTAGGGACCTTTAGCCGGCTTCTCCGCACAGGTCAGGGACCTCCTGTCCCCTCCTGAGGGATGTGGAACGGGAGGAACGCTTTCCCCAGGAGTCAAAGCTGGCCTTCGCTTTGCGGATACGAGCGCCACTGCCTTTATCAGCAGACTTAGTATGAGTGACGATTGGTAAGGAAGGACCTGTGTGCAAGGAGCAGCAGCTTCCCCCGTAGGAGCAGAGGTGATCGCACCCTGAGTGTTGCACATGCTTTGGAATTCGGGGACAGAAATTATGACTGCCATGGAGTCAGGGCTGCTATCTTCGTGACAAGGAGACAAATTGAAATCAGAACCCAGGAAACTCCGGGACAGTTACCAGGCTCATCCTTGAGGAGGTGAGTTTAGCCCCGACCCCCCGGAAATCGTGCTCTTGGCTGCACAGTCTGATGACGCGCCCTCGGGCAGATGTGCACTCGCCACCATGACCTGGACCCCACTGGGGTTGGGCACGAGCCCACTGTCTCTCGCACTGACGCCTTTCTTCTGTAACTCCCATGAGCTGTCTTATTTCCACTCCCGACAACATTAGCCTCAACTCCTGCTCCGCAGACGGGAGCGTTTCCAGCCCCGCACACCCTGAACCAGAGCCTCACCACCCGACATCCACGAAGCCTGGGACTCCCAGGACGACCCTCCCCTGCTCGCCACGCTTGCTGGCCCCTGCCACTCGCTGCCGAGCATTTAGTGCCGTTTGGCCCATGAACCGTAATTTGGGGAAAAGTTACTCCACGGGAAGCCTGGGTGTCTTGTCTCTGGGCCCAGTCATTCCACTGACCACCTGTGACTTTCAGCAAGCCCCCAGCCCTCTCTGAGTGTTGTGTCTTAAACCGTAATACAAGGAATTTGTGTTACAATTAGCCCATCTCTGGGTTCCTTTTAAGTCTAAGAGTGTAAGGGTCACACCTCTGAACTGGGGAGACAGCATCTCTAAAGTACAAAGCACAGATGTCTCCTAGTCCTAATGTTCGCACCTTCTTGGTGGCTTGAGACCCTCACTAGAAATGGGGGGTGCTTTGCTGTCCTGTCTACAATATTCTTGATGCAGAAGTCACAACAGTGAAATGTGGGAAGGAGAGGAGGTGGCTGTCGTGCATGCCTAGGTCTCCAGATGCGGCTGGTGAGTCCCTCTCCCCCGGGTTTATCCGCACTGTATGTGTTGGTGACACGGGGTTGGAGCAGACTCTTCCTAATGGCCTTGGTTGGCACAGTGTGTGCTCACGGGCAGTGCGGACCCAGTACCTGCCAGCGGGGGGGGGGGGGGGACGGATGCGCCCTGCTGAGCGGCCCCCAACTACTTATGCTTCTTGCGCATCTAATAATTTTTACTATAATGTATCCAATGCTGATATTAAATATTCAGGACAATCTTCTACTTAATGTTTATCTTTTACCTGAAATTTAAATTTCACTGGGCATCCTGTATTTTCTCAGGCAAGCCTATCCACTGGGCTCCCAGGCACCCCTATGCAGACCCCCCGAGGATGTCACGTGGGGGCATATGGGGATCCCCATGCCTTTTCCATTTCTCCCCAACAAGAGGTCGAGTCAATAGGTGCAGACGTCATTTGTGGGAACTGCTGACGTCGGCATCCCTAGGCAATGGTGGGGCGTTGGCTGGCTTGGTCCCAGTGTTGCAGGATGAGTTTGGGCAGGTGACCCGCCGCCCCCAGCAGCGCAGCGCCCGGCTCTGTACCCTCACCCCACAGTGGGGGGCACCCCACAAGGTCCATTGCAGCTCCTGTAATTCCCAGTCCCACAGTTTCCAGTTGGTCGTTTTCTAGAACTTCTGTCTCTTATTGAGATCGGCCTCTTGGTGCTTGTTTCAGGGACTCTCCTGGGGATGTTGGTCATTCATAAGGCTGCTTTAAGATCCTCACCAGAGCATCCCAGCTTCTGATCTCTCTTGCCGTCTGCATCCCTTGATGGAGTTTCTTGTCCTAACCGTGGCTTTGCCCACTCCTGGCATGAAGACTGAGGCTCGACGGCAGCCTGGCCGTTTGCGGAGGGGACTCTGGGACCACCTCGGCCATTCTGCTGTGGCTGGCCTGCCCCGGACCGCTGCCTGGACTGTCCTTCTGCTGGCTATTCTGTTACCGAAACTTTCGGTGCTTCATGCTTCTGAGGTCATGGGGACTCCCCCAAGTCCGTGGCCAGATGCTGGGCCCTTCCCGGGCCTCCAGACATCACTGGGTCCCCTGATGCCTCCTGCTAAGGACATGGGGACACAGCTCAGCTCCTGCGTGGTCAGACCCCACTGTGGCACCCCGCTGCGGGGAGCCTGGCTGTCCTGCTGGGGCCACCTGGGCCTGCCTGGAGCTCCCTGGTGGGGTAGCTCTTGGGGCTCCCCAGCATCCCTGTTGGGGATCCCTTTCCTGGCCCTTTGGTTGGAGTCAACAGGCTTGTGTTCATTTCATTTGCACAAGCCCCTTGGAGGCTCAGCGCTGAAGGCTTTTTGGCACCAGGACCAATAACTATGGGGACAGAAAGGAGACCCAGGAACTCACTATATTGTCGCTCTAACTCTGGGTCCCTGCCTCTCCTCGTCTTCCCTGGCCTGTGGCCCTTCAGGGACCAGGTGATGGGCTCCAGAGACGTGCAGTCATATTCCCAGGGAGGCAGCAGGACAAGGGGGGCCGGGCTCCACAAACCTGCTATGACCCATTCACGTTTGTCAAGAACTTTGAGTCATGTCAAGGAAAAGTCCAACAGGAACCAACTACGCTGTCAGGTTCCCTGCGGCGGTTTACTTTCTGGACTTTCTGAAATACGATTTTCATGTGGAGAGGTTCACCAGTGGGATGAAATTTCATCTGGAAGGTGGAGACAGAGCCGAGGAGCCCTGGCACGTGGTGTCTGGGGTTGCGCCCATCCCACGCCCAGGGCCGGGCATGCAGCAGTGGGGCCGGAGAGTTACTGAAATGGTCCCAATCTCTGGAACTCACTCGGACCCAGGATAAGCACCTCCTACATCAAAGCATAGGGCCAGGAGAAAAACTGCCTCCTTACCCTTCATATTTAATCCATGGACTCTGCCACAAGCATTCTCTCAAGTATATGAATGTGTTCAGAAAACGTAAATGTAGAAGGTCAGCATTATTGTTCCCATTTTACAGATGAGGAGACAGAGAGTCAGAGAACATTGCACAGGATGGGGTGCACAACACACAAGAGGGAGTCAGTTTTCATTCCGCCCTTTTAGAAACAGATTGCAGTCCCCCTGAAGAACCTTTGGAAACTTCCTTCATCTCTAAACGCCCTAAGCTACGTGTTGCCACTCATCCCCCAAGCATGTGGCCCACCAACACACATGTGAAGGCTCTCATGACTCAGGTTCTATTAGACAGTAATGAATGACTTTTTCCTAACAAGAGCTAGCCCCCTCCAAGTCCTGTAAACCTTGCTTCTGAAATTCCTTTTTTAAAAAATTTTTATTTTTTTCTTATTGTGCTATGGTAGTCACCATACAGTACCTCATTAGTTTTTGATTAAATGTGATTCATTGTTTGCTATAACATCCATGCAATCCATGCCCTCTTTGATACGCACCACAGGGCTTACCCATTCCCCTACCCCTCTTCCCTCTAAAACCCTCAGTTTGTTTCCCAGAGCCCATAATTTGACTTCCGAAATTCCTTACAGACTTATGCTATCCCTACGCCCTCCCAACTTGGAAGTGTGTGTGTGTGTGTGTGTGTGTGTGTGCACGTGCCCAGTTATGTAGCCCCTGACCTGTCTTTCCCTACCCTGCCTTTCCTGTCCCTTACTGAGTGGGGAAGTGGAATGAAGGACAGGACGAGGGCTGCCCTGCCTTCTGCAGGCTCCTCCTTCTCCCCAGCACACCAATAAATAGCCTTCGTTATTATGTAAGTGCTCAAGTCTCAAACATCCTACAAGGTGAGAGGAAGATCTGGGTAATGTCTTCTTAATTCCTTGGATAGACCAGGATATCCAGAAATCCTTCCAGTAGAGAAATTGAAAACAAGGCAGGCCAGGGGAACTTGAACTGTATGTGAGATCCTAACAATGAGAACAAGCCCAGAGGCATGGCTCGAGACTCTAAGACAGACGTGGGAGCCGACAATCGGTTGTAAGAAAACCAAGTCATATTTCACCTGCTTCCTGTGGCCCTACGGTCTCCATGGGGCACATCACTTCCTTGAAGACAGCTTTCCAGGGAATGGCGAAAAACCCAGTCAGCTGTGGATGCTTGTCGGAAACACTGCTAAACATCTATTCACTTGGAAACGAGTTTTAAATGTTTAGGATAACGTGGTCGGGACGAGTGTGGTAAGACATTGTCATGACGTGGTTTGAGGGGTGGAGTCTGGAGCCGCTGGCCAAGAAGGGATTCTTTTCTTTTCTTTTCATTTCTTTTTTTTTTTTTTAAGATTTTTACTTATTTGAGAGAAAGAGAGAATGAGAGAGAGAGAGAGCGCACAAGAAGGGGAGGGTCACAGGGGGAAGCAGACTCCCTGCTGAGCAGGGAGCCCAATGCTGGACTCAATCCTAGAACCTTGGGATGATGACCTGAGCCAAAGGCAGTCACATAACCCACTGAGCCCCCCAGGTGCCCCAAGAATGAATTCTGGAGATGTCTGTGATACAAAGTGGTGGTTCATTAAAGCACAGGGACAGGGCCCCGAGGTAGAAAGAGCTGCTGCACCTGGGGTGTGAGAGTGGCTGGGGGGATAAACAGAAAGGGAGGCGTCCAAAGGGCTTTCACATTCAGGAGAAGACTCACAGGATGCTGGGGGCCTGGCTACTGTCAAGCTAAGGTTATTTTTCCCTCTAGCAAAGCATCAACATGAATACAGCTGGGAGTTTCCAGGAGGAACATCACATTCTCCCTGCCTCAAGTATTTGTCAATGGGCTGCAGGTTATAAGCACATTTAATTTGATCTACATCTCCTTCTGCCTGCATTTCCCACATCATCTCCCGGGGATAAGGGGTGGACACAGTCCAGAGAAATAGCTTAGCAGTTCTGTCAAACTATAGTTTGTTTTTTAAGTATTTTATTTTATTTTATTTTATTTTATTTTATTTTATTTTATTTTATTTTATTTTATTATTTTATGAAAGAGAGAGAGCACCTGTGTGTGTGTGTTTGGGAGGGTGGTAATGCAAGGAGGGAGCGCAGAGAGATCATCTCCAGCAAACCCCACATGAGCACCATCGGGAGTTCCAGCCCATGACCCTGAGATCCTCCATCCCACACCCTAAGCTGAAACCAAGAGTTGGGCGCTTAATGAACTGAGTCACCCAGGTGCCCCAAGATTTTATTTTTTTAGATGATCTCTGCACTCAACGTGGGGCTTGAACTCACAACCCCAAGATCAAGAGTCCCGCCTTCCACCAACTGAGCCAGCCAGGCACCCCCGAACTGCAGTGATTTACCCCCTGAGGGGGCTCAAAATGAAAAGAAGGAGGAAGAAAGTGAATACAGCCCGTGAGTATCAGAGACCCTCACCCAGAGCAGAGCTGTGTTCCAAGGAGCGTCCGAGCGGGCTGCTGGTGTTAATTGGGGCTGGAGGTAACTTCGCAAGGAAGGCGGCCTCTCAGCGTGGGTCCCATGGCAACAAAGCCGTGCCTAGCAACCGGACTTGACTTCCTTGGTGATAAATTAATCAAATGCAGTTATTTCTTAGGGCACGGCCAGTTCGGTGGAAAGTCTCATTGCCTTGGTAAATGAAAGCGAATTATGTCCAAAGGGGAGGCTGCGGCACACAGTCAGCTGCCAGTAACCCAGGAGGAGGAGTGCGCCCTCGGCCCGGAGGCCACGCGGGACGGGGTCTTCCCGGAGTCCCTGCTCCGGCGGGAACATGTCCAGCTCGGTGTCCGTGCTTTAGATGCCCGCTTACGTGTGAAAATACCTCAGCACTTAAGTAAAGAAATAAGGGGGGCCTCTGCGGGGCTCAGTCGTTAAGCAACTGCCTTCAGCTCAGGTCATGATCCTGGAGACCCGGGATCGAGCCCCGCATCAGGCTCCCTGCTCAGCGGGAAGCCAGCCTCTCCCTCTCTCACTCCCCCTACTTGTGTTCCCCTCTCTCTGTGTCTCTCTCTGTGAAATAAATAAATAAAGTCTTTAAAATTAAAAAAAAAATGGAAAAAAGTAGGTTAGATGCAGAATTTTTATTTTAGGGGAGTGCATTTCTTTTTCTCTAAGATCATCTTACAATTGACTCAAAGTTTCCTTTTACTTAATGTAAACTTATATTTTTGTTCTATTTGGAGCAAAAACTATCTTATTTGATCCCTTTCTTTTGGGTATGATATTTGCCTAGAGGGCCTTTGTCACTTTTGATGTAACTCACACAAACAAAATTACTTTGAGAACCTAAGTAGTTTATAAGAGTGAAAGGCAGGCTTTGGACCAAAGAGTCTGAGAATCATGGCTCCACATTATCACCTAATTTCATAGCATTTGAGCTTCTTGACTTAAAGAGCAAGCATGGTATTAACATATCAATTCAAATTCTATCTTGAAACATGTGGCATTGAAGCAAGAGGTTGGTTATTCCCCTCAAGGACTAGAATATAAAATTGCTATTGATGGATGGACAATCATCTTGGAAGCCTCTTCATTTTGTGTGGAAATTTAACAGTAAAAATTTCAATATACTGGTCTCCCTCAGTGTTTACTTGTTCTCTATCAGATCCTGCAGCTCAGGGGCGCCTGGGGGGCTCAGTTGGTTAATCCACTGCCTTCATCTCAGGTATGATCCTGGAGTCCCAGGATCGAGCCCCGCATCGGGCTCCCTGCTCGGCGGGAAGCCTGCTTCTCCCTCTCTCACTCGCCCTGCTTGTGTTCCCTCTCTGGCTGTGTCTCTCTCTGTCCAATAAATTAATAAAATCTTTAAAAAAATTCCTGAAGCTTATGAAATGGAGCTCTGCCTTTTACCTTCAACACTAACCTAGCTTATCAGGCTATTGCCTCCATCATTAATTTCTTATTTTTAAGTTCCTTGCACTTTAAATAGGAAAATGAGAAAAAAAAAACAAAAAACAAAAAACAAAACCAGATGTACCTCCCTCCCAAAGCTACTGGGAGCATTCTCTTCGTCACCCACAATACCTGCTGTTGGGAGTGAGCTGGACAGTCCGGAGTCAGGACTGCCTCCCAGACGTGGGTGCCACGAACAGGGGGTCCGTCCTGTCCAGGTCTGCAGCAAGGGCACATGGGGTCAGGGCGGCGAAGACCGAACCAGCGCCCACATCCTGTCCCGCAGCTCGACAGGACCGTGCAGCCCTTGCAGAGAAGACGTCTACAAAATGTCCTAAAATGAACAATCGGCCACAAGGCATTTGTCAATGTCACAGGGGCAGTTAGCACCTAAGTCCCCAAATGTCAGCAAAGAAGCATGTGGACACGAGCCCAGCAGGTGGGCAGCTCCATGAGCAGAGCCCTGATTGGCACCACTAAGCCTACGCTGATTGCTTAAGGAAGTTCCACAAAGAGCTTATAAAAACCCTTAAACTCTGGGGGCGGCCCACTCAGGTCCCCTCCCTCTCCGGAGCTTTCTCCGCTTGCTCAGTGAACTTGCCTGCTGCCCTCCGCTCGTCGTCCGGCCCGCCTCCTCATCCTTCAGAGCAGCGTGAGCAGGACCGTGGGTGCTACAGGCAGAGAAACCCAGTGACACCAGCATCCAGTCGAGGGTTGCGTGCCAACAGCCTGCCTGTGCTTCTCAGTTCACGTGGCTCATGAGGAGACCGCACATGGCCGTCCATCACTCGTTCCCCAGGACTTAGGAAATGGTAACGGCCAACGTTTACTAGCATTACTCTGCAGCACGTCATTTATGGACGGGCTTGGGCAAGCCTCATGGATGCTCACAGGCAGGGGCTGGTGTTAAGCCCACAGCACAGCTCAGGGGCCAGCGAACAGGCTGAGCGCTGCTCACTCATTTTCCTGGGGACATAAACCTTCCCGGGGATGCACCTTCACATGGCTAGGCTCTACCCCATAGGATTACAGTAGCCAGTAAAATTATAGTGACCAAAAACATTACTGTCATTACATATACATTGAGATTTTTCCTTACCAGGAGAGTTTCACATATTCTAGAAGGGAAAGAAATAATAAAAACTGGAAAATACTATTAGCAAGTTTCCTATGTGCATTTACTAAAAGCCTTCTAAACCCGTCACTCAGTTAATGACCTTGGTAAAATGGTATCAAGGGTGACCAACAGTGCCTCTGTTCCACCTGGAGGGTGGCGGGGGGCAGGGGGCTCGTGCCGTATGCAGCTGAAGCACATCTTGGTGGCTGGGGGGCTTCCCTCAGAAAAGCAATGTGGGGGTTTTGAGATGTCCGGAGGAAGGGGGCCCCGGGAAAGGTTTGTCAGGAACACGAGTCTATGGTGCTAGAAGACATGAGTAGTAGGCAGCACCCCGTCCCAGAGCTCCGTGGGCACCAGGCAGAGGGCACGGAGGACAGGGCGGGGTGGTGGGTGCTGCAGGAGGGTGAACATCACAGGGTGCCCTCAGGGAGGATGACCTTGACCTTCTGTCGGCAGGAAGGAGCCTGCAAGGGCCGTGACCCCATGGACAGTGGGGGAGACAGATGGGGAAGGACGGAGACAGGCAGGTGTGCTGGTCCTCGCTGCTGAGCTGTGATGGTCTGCATAGGTGTGCGGCTTGTTTCTGCTTCCTGCAGAGTCCCTGCTCACCTGTGGGGCCGACCTCACGTTCCAGGTGCTGTGGGTACAGCGCAAACCATCCGTGGGGTGCCCTCCATCTCTCTAAAGCAAGGGGACCAGACTCGGGCCGGGGTCCCTCTGCTCTGTCTGCAGGGCAGCCTCAGGCACCCAGGGGAAGGAGACTCAGAAGATGCCTCCAGGGAACTGCTGGACCCAGACTCTGCAGCTAGCGCACCCTGGCCAACCACACATGTGTCCGCGTGTTAAAACCTACAGTACGGCGACCATGATTCCTTTTCTTTCATTGTTCAGATACTTCCCAATTCCCACAGGTATTCCCAAACCTATTCATTGTTATCTTTTTTAAACTTTATTTATTTGGGACAGAGAGAGAGGGAGCTCAGGGGAGAGGCAGAAGGAAAAGCAGACTTCCCGCTGAGCAGGGAGCCTGATGCAGGGTTCATGACATGAGCTGAAGAGCTGAAGGCAGATGTTCAACCGATGCTCAACCGTCTGAATCTATCTGACTCCCCTCATTGTTATTTTTTGAAGGCAGGTTTCTTTGTGAGCAAGCTGATGTGGGGTCTCTCCATCGGCACCCCTATGTCCTCAGGCAGAGAACGTACCTCCTGTAGGTCAGATTTGAACTTAAATTGACATATTTGTGGCATGGACTCACTTTCTCTCCCTGTGTCTTACCCTTATGCCTCATGCTGTGGGGGTATGGGGCCCTTTTCTCTCTGGAAATACTGGGGTAATTGCTGGGCATTCAGTTACTAGAGCTGCCCCGGTACTGCTTTACCCTCCGCCATGACCTGTCCAGTCCATCCTGCCCTATTCCATCAATAGGACGCACATTATTTTGTCCGTTTCTTAACTGTCCCCAAATCCAGGGATCTGTACTTCCCGAATTTGGACATTGCTTTCTATTATCCTAACGCGCTGTCTCCATAAATTCAATTTATTTAAAAACTGAGCTGTGTATAAGCTTATCAAATAAAGAGCAGTCTTGAAGGCATAGATCAAAAAGTGCTAAAAACCTGGAGGAGAAAGCAGCCCAGTGGGTGGGCGTCTCACAATCAGGTACTATGTCAAGTGCTCATGATTTCTGTCGACCCCCCCCCCATGCTCTCCGCATGGCCTTTCCTCCTGAAATCGTTCTGGAAGGGTCCACTACATGGTTCTTGAGAGCAGACATCACATTTTTTTTCTTCACCCTATAATATTGGGAATTTTGTGTGGCACAGAGTAGGGCCAAATACAAGATTGTGGTTGATTGAAAAGCTTGTGACAAATGGGGTCCAAACAGTAGATTCGGATTGATGAAGCCTCGTTCTGATCTCTGTGGGGGGGTGCACGCTGTGGTGTCCAAAGACGGGAGTCCCATCCAGTCACATCCGTCCGGCCCCTGGCAGAGTGGTAGGATGCGCACTTAAACACTTGATAAATACGTTTAATTATGATGGTTGATCGCTCACCACTTCCAAGGGTTGAGGTCTGAGAAAATGGCCTCTAATATAATTATTCCTGCTTTTATCTTTTGTGATGGAAAATAACTAGGGTCCAAAAGTTTAAGGCAACTAGCATTATTAACCTCTTAGAAAATTTGAAAAAGGCACCGACTTCACGGGTTGCCGTGACTCAGCCTGGTTCACGGCACGGAGAGTTCTTTCCACAAAAATGTTCCATTAGAGGAATGTAGCACGTTCCCATGACTGCTCTGAGCCCCCACGTGCTTAATTTCTGCACAAAGAGGACAAAAGCCATCGTGCTCAGTTTACTCAGATTTTTCCTTACTAATTGCATTATTTGGCCAATCTTTAAAGTGAGAGAGCGACAGCGCCCAAAGTTCATCAGAAGGGTGGCCGTCGAGGGTGGCTTCTTGCAGTCACTACTTCTGACGCAGAAGCTGGGCTTTCTTCTCTTCCACAGCAAAGTGGGACGCAAGCACTCGGCTGCTGCTGGCTGAAATTGAATTAATGGTTTAATGGCCATATGCATCTGCTCTTCCTTTGGACGACATGGATGGCTTAACCATGTAGGTCACTCGAGACAGCTACAGATGTCTGTTGCCAGGGAAACCAGGCACCGCTAAACACACCCGCCCCTCCGCTCTCTTCTCCGCAGCGTCATGAGCCACCCCCTCCTTCACGGACAGGCTTCGTAACTCCCAGGACAAAGGGGAGACCCCAAGCTCTGCAAACATGAAATATGGAAGACAAGCCCATTCCTGGGAAACTTCTGGATATCCATTATCTTGAATCTAAATTTTAAATAATTCTGAAGAGTGGTGGTGTCTTTGAAAAACGAGTTTAGTCTGCCCACACAGGTGTGAACGTGGAGCATATTTGCCTTCTTCGTGAAAGGACACCCTGTGGTCAAGGGGACAGGGGGTCTCAGAGTCCCAGAGGTGCTGGACCCAAGATGTAGCTCTTGTGGGGCCCTTAGGATTCATGCAATGCATTCTCTGCCCTTTGGCCCCTCAATGATGCCATAAAACCCTCACTGAAGGGGACCCAGCCCAGCCGGACACACAGCCAGAGGACCGTGAGGTGCGTGACCGCTCTGTGAGTCAGTCACACGTTCGTGAGGGCAGCATGCGGCTGACACCGAGAAGGTGCCTTGAGAGGCAAAGCTGGGGAAAGTGAGGAGTCCTCACCTCCCCAAAGGCAGACCTCTATCTTCTTCAACAACTAATGGGAGACCTGCCCTCTCGAAGAGTAAGTTCAGTGGGAATCCACACCTTATTCTGCAAGTGATCCTATAAATGGACGGAAAGTCCATGTCTGCGTGTGCGAAGGTGAAGGCTCTGGATGTGTAACGAGCCCGCCAGAAGGCTCCAGAGGCTCCCGCCGCCTGCCCACCCGTGTCAGGCCGCTTCCCGCAGCAGGTGGAAAAGATAAGCGGATTCTAGCCACCCCGAGTTAGTGCAGGTAACACCCAAGAAAATGAAAGACCTGAAAGAAATCACGATGCACATAAAGGCAGTAAGAGGTTATGTGCTCGTGTTTTTATGGCGGGTCCTCACAGTGGCCGTCTTTCTATGAAGAGGGGCGTGTTCATATTCACCATAACATTGGGGATGAGGGGAGAATGATAAGGGAAATCTGGGTTCTAAGACGGCTGACCAGTCCAGCAGGGGAATCCCAGTCCTGGCCCCAGGGCCGTTCCGGGTTTCCCCCCCGCCCCACTAAAATGGCAGGAGAGTGGAACAGATAAAGAAGTAAAGGGGTAGAAACTGCCCCTTTGTCTGTGCTGAGGGCTCCGGCCTCCCGGGAGCCCTCTCCTCTGAGCCCCCCAGCTTTTACTAACCTCCCATCCTCCAAGGTCTCCAAAGGTGGCTTGGTTCTTCCGCCAGGATCCAGTCCAGGATCCCTAACAAGAGCACTCCGACACAGCAGCCGTAGCAACAGGTGTGGGGGGAGCGTTGAGCAAGGCCTTTCACGAGCCAGGCCTTGGGGACTGCTTCCCCCTGAGGAGGGGACGCCCCATCCCAACCTCACCTGTCCCTGGGAGCCCTGTGTAGGCCCTGCACGCGGAGGAGAGCACTAGAAGATCCATCCGGCTGTCACTATAGCCATCAGGCTTGTTAAGATTTTCTTTTATCAGTGCATATAAATCAAACAAATTTTATTCCAAATATTAAAATACGTTTTACCAAAAGGACCTCATTTTTTGTAGAGTAGCTTCTTTTAACCCATATTATCATAATAATGACGATGCTCCAACTGTGCATTGGTTTAAGACACTGCTGTGAAAGTAGCAGATATTTTTCAAGCGTCTTCTGTGCTTTGAGGGTAAGAAGAGGTAGTTTCATCCCTCCATCCTCACTACAAAACTGCACAAGCAGACAGTATCATTGCTCTTTTCAGGTGATTTTCTCAATGTTCTTACATTCTAAAATGTCATTTCTTTGCAAGAACCGCCCTGTGGGGTGTATAATGTAACACGGGAAGAAGGCTACAGAAAGGAAGCATGTCACGGCACGCCGCCAGCCCCTCCGGCTCCGAGAGGTTTCTAACACACGTGTGGTTCCCCTTGTGTTATTACACCAATCACGTGACCCAGAAAGACAGCGTGCCATGGCTTGAGCCCACTATGATTTCTTTCTTTACTGAATCGAGCTGTAACAACAGAAAAATTAAAAAAAAAAAATACAAGTTTTAGTTGAAAGTTAAAAATTATACCTAACTTGATTAACCATTCTTTCTGTATGGTGTCAAAACAATTCATTCAGAAAAAATTGTGTCAACTGCTGTTTTAGAAATTAATGCATCGAATATTTGGATGGTGGGACTATTTATAAGATGATGGGAGATTAATCCTAAATGCTGCATGTCTGTGCACACGTGTGTGAGTGTGTGTGTGTCCCAGTGTGGGAGTGTGTAAGCACATGGCTGTGTGTGGCTACGTGTGTGGAGAACTTTCTCTGAACCACAGAGATGTCTAACAGCGGACCTTTTTTAATGTAATAGTTAAGACAGAGAGTGAGTGAGCACAGGGCAGGAGCAGGGTGAAAGAACTCCGTAGCCTCTGGGTCACAATCCCCCCTCCGATATATGGTGTGTGCTTTCTTCCAGCAGAGAAATGACCTGTGTGTGGTCTCCAGTGCCCTGTCTGGTTCTGAAGGAGATTCCCAAGAAGAGAGACCGCCCAGTGTGTGATGAAGGGCTGACCAAAGACTTACTGTGCAGACCCCCAGTGCAGACCCCCAGGAAAGAGGGTGAGAGCCACACAGGCCTGCCATTTAAGGTCCCCATCTCCGAGGATGAGGTTTTCTTGAAATACTTTGCCGCGCAAGAACACTTGAATTTTCAGGACAAAATGTGGGCAAACCGAAAAACTTAGGAGCAAAACAACAGCCGACAGAAGGCTCTCATCTACCCGTCTTTGGAAATCCACGCTATCGAGAGACATGGGCCGTGAAGGGTGGGCTTCGTGCAGCTGTCCTCACACTATGATTCAGCGATTCTAGCCTATTTATCTAGATGCTGTGTATAATTCTGCTGAATCTGGAAGGGTGCCGAGTGAACTTGAAATCATGACAATGGAGATGCAGCTTCTCCACGTAGACAGAATTCTATACCCCAAAACACAGGCTTCGACCACTACCCACACTGCCATACTTCTTCCAAAAGAGTGGTCTATCATGAACGCAGGGACTTCACGAAGCTCCCTTGCTGCGAACATCCCCTCCCTGAACAATTACGACCCAGAGATGGCAGACTATTTGAAAAAAAAAAAAGATTTTGGATGAAACTTGCAAATAATGTACATGCAGAATAAAGGGACGGGTTGAAGATAATACGATTACATCCTTCTATGGATTTTCTCTCCCTGTGAAAAAACAAAAATAGTGTGTCCCTTGGAAAAAGGGGCTTCTTTTTTTTTTTAAAGATTTTATTTATTTGACAGAGAGAAACACAGCCAGAGAGGGAACACAAGCAGGGGGAGTGAGAGAGGGAGAAGCAGGCTTCCCACCGAGCAGGGAGCCCAATGTGGGACTCGAACCGGGACTCCGGGGCCATTGGGCAAACACAGAAATAAAATCCTTTTACAAAACGATGTGAAGCCAGGAAATAAAGCGCACAGACACACCAGCTACAATCAGAGCAGTAACTCAGCAGAAGACCAAATACCGGAGAGTTTAATCTGCGAAGGATTGGGCTGAACCCCAGAATACTATTTTCTATTTACTATCGTTCTGTGAGTGCTGAGTTGTGACCACGTTAGGTCGGCAGGCCCACCGTCCCTTCACTCGGCTTCCTGGGGACAGATGTGTTTCGGAAGCAGCATGTCCTTGCCGTCCCGGGGCCGCCCGGCGGGGTCTGCGGGTCCGCTCCTCATCAGAGGCCCCAGCCGCGGGCGCAGGTTACAGGGGCCTCACGGTGGCTCAGGCCAGATTGGGCTGCACCCTCTCCGCGTCGCTCTCCGCGCCCTGGGGGTTTTGCGGCCGCACCGGGGGTCGTGGGGCTCTATTTCGCCGGCAGAATGAAGCTCCCGCACATCGCCTCCGCGGGACAATCAGTGCGGCATGCCCAGGGCCTCTCTCCAGAACTTTCAGGTCCCCTTTTGACTGAAGTGTGCACCGTGGCAGAGTAAGGGTAAGACACGCTGACCAAAGATGTTTTCTCCTTTGAAGCAACAGAGTACAGGTGTTCATGCAGCAGACCTACAGGGATGAAATGCTAGAGCAGTTTTTGAAAGAATATTTGGTAAAAAAAAAAAAAAAAGAAAGAAAAGAAAAGAAAAAAGAAAAAGGAAAAAAGAGAGAGAGAACATTTGGTGTCAATCATGATAAAGCCTGTTTAGATTTTGATGAAAGCGTCTCCTTTCCTTCGGCCAAGGACAGCCCGGCAGGCACGGCGCTCTGATCCGTGGTTTTAGCAGCAAGCAGAAAAAGCAGAAGGCTCTCATCTACTAAATGAGAGTAGTATGTCCTCTGCAACTGACCCATCTTTCCATTCCACCTTTTGTCATGAGTGCTTTTATTTATGTTTTTTTCTACCAAGGATTATAATTTTTGCCTCCAAGAAGGACAAAAGGTCCCATTCCAGATGAACACTAGAATGTCACGGTAGATGGCATGACTCAGACCCCAGAGGAGTCCGTTGACACATTGACACTGATGGTGGAAACCAGAGAATGGGACACGTGTGATGCAGACTCAAGTAACACAGTTATTACACTACAGGTCAGTTTTTAAAAATTGAAATTCATTGGGGTGCCTGGGTGGCTCAGTTGGTTAAGCGACTGCCTTCGGCTCAGGTCATGATCCCGGAGACCCGGGATCGAGCCCCACATTGGGCTGCCTGCTCAGCGGGAAGCCTGCTTCTCCCTCTCTCACTCCCCCTGCTTGTGTTCCCTCTCTGGCTGTGTTTCTCTCTGCCAAATAAATAAAATCTTAAAAAAAAATCATTAAAAAAAATTGAAATTCATAAAGAATGAAAATAAGAAAAAAGAGAATTAGGAGGCTATCAATAAGAATGTTAATGTCATATTTTAATAAATAGACTGTATGGAGAAAGGCATGCAGATTAGCACTCAGTAGACTTAGGCAATTAATATATTTTCATATGTGATCCTCCAAGTAATGAGAGAAAATACAATTAAATTTGAAGTTTGACTGGTGTCGTTGCAAAGCACACGTTGGCCGGATATAGGGAAGATGAATTCACTCCCAGTCCGCTCTTTGTGGGCACTTTGGAGAGCTATATATTTTTTTAAGATTTTATTTATTTATTTGACAGAGAGAGAGATCACAAGTAGGCAGAGAGGAGGCAGAGAGAGAGGAGGAAGCAGGTTCCCCGCTGAGCAGGGAGCCCGACGCGGGCCTCAATCCCAGGACCCTGAGACCATGACCTGAGCCGAAGGCAGAGGCTTTAACCCACTGAGCCACCCAGGTGCCCGGAGAGCTATTTTTTTGAAGATTTATTTATTTATTTGATAGAGGGAGAGCAGGGGGAAAGGGAAAGAGAGAATCTTGAGCAGACTCTGAGCTGAACAGGGAGCCCAACACAGGGCTGGATCTCACGCCCCTGAGATCAGAACCTGAGTGAAAACCAGGAGCCAGCGAGCCGACCAACTGACCCAGCCCGAGGCCCCTGGACTTTTCAATGCTCTGTCTCTGCCTCGCTCCACAAGCCAAAGGCTCCCAGGCTGTGAGGGAGGACCAACAGCAGTCAGGGACAGTAACCTAAGTTTGTGTGGCGCCCACGTTCTGAAAGGACAGTGAGCTCCGGCAGCTTGCCCGGGCTGCACGCTGACCCCCACTATTTTGACTCAGGTATGTTAGAGACAAAAAATGTTCTGGATAGACTCCTGCCCACATTCCACTCTGGTTAATATTTATCACAAGATTTTACAGAGCAGTCTAAGTGCTGACTTATTTTTTCTTCTATCCAGTCCATCACTCACAAGGACCACAGGATTTCTTCTCTTCTTTGTGGTTGTTTGGAACCGTCAGCACTTTGGGGAATGGCCGACACAGGTGTTACCCAGTGTTGACTTCTAGCTGTGCTCCCCTCCCTCACACACGGAGTAGCCCAGGGCACGGGTCACCCTTATGTCTTCTTCTTCCAAACCTTCCCAAAGTCGGGGTCTCCAGCCACGCTCCCCCTGGAATCCCAGAACCACCACAGTGCGGCTTCAACTATGTCCCAAAGAGATATGCTCAAGTCTAACCCCTGGTCCCTGTGAATATGACCTGATTTGGACAGAACGTCTTGGCAGTTGTAACCAAGTTAAATGAGGTCCGACCACGTATGGTTAGGATCCTTCTAAGGGGAGGGAGGCACACAGAGACTCAGGAGGGGAAGAAAGCCTGGGACCAGGAGGCAGAACTTGGAGAAATGGAGACACAGGGCAAGTCAAGGATTTCTGGAAGCCTCCAGAGGCGGGCTGAGACAGGCAAGGATTCTTCCTTAGCGTTGTCAGAGGGGGCATGGTCCCCGGGACACCTCACCGGGGTTTTGGCTTCCAGAGCTGTAAGGATGAATGTCTCTGTTGCGAGCTTCACGGAGTGAGAGGAAGACAGGTTAGCAGCAGCCATGGAACCCATGCAACCACTCGGGGCCCTTTTCACCCCAAACCACAGCCCTGAGAGTCTGTCTAAAGAGCTTACTCTTTTTAGATGTTTTGTTAAGGTACAAATTCCTCTTATTTTAACAACTGTGAAAGCTCTAAATGAATCCAACAAACTCTATATTTTGTTACATAATCCAGAGATTTTAAGGCACACTTTCTGTCCCCTTGTGTGGTTGAGCCTGAAATGTTATGTGTACCAAAGAGGACAGTGCTGTTCATAACTTGCCAAAGCATGCCATAGGGCGGTAACATCAAGCTGTCACTTAAATAGCCCAGAGCACCTTCCTGCAAAGCAGGGGTGAGCTTCAGGAAGGAAGGAAGGAAGGAAGGAAGGAAGGAAGGAAGGAAGGAAGGAGGGAGGGA
>PITA01002834.1:113735-151921 GCA_004023965.1 Spilogale gracilis | reverse complement strand
GTGGTGTAAGAGAATGGTCTAGTTTCATTCTTCTGTATGTAGCTGTCCAATTTTCCCAGCACCATTTATTGAAGAGACTGTCTTTTTTCCACTGGATATTTTTTCCTGCTTTGTCAAAGATGATTTGACCATAGATTTGTGGGTCCATATGTGGGCTCTCCACTCTGTTCCATTGGTCTATTTCTCTGTTTTTGTGCCAGTACCATGCTGTCTTGGTAATCACAGCGTTGTAATAAAGCCTGAAGTCAGGTAACAAGTCAGGTAATAGAGCCTGAAGTTAGCTTTGCTTTTCTTCTTAAGCAATTCCTTATTGATTCGGGGTCTTTTTTGGTTCCATATAAATTTTAGGATTTAAACTGCATTTTTATTTTGTCTGTTTACACGAACAAAGTTGTGTGGCTTTAAAAGTAGTTCCCACATGATACTATAATATAATACCCAGTGTTGCTAATTCTTCTTTCCTCAGACACTGACTTGATACAGTATCAGTCGTTTTAATCAGACATCTTTGGTTTCTTGGCAGATCTTCTTCAACAGTATCGTACTGCTGTGAACAAGTTGAACAGTGTGATCGAGGACCTTAACCATCAGTTAGAGTACCTTCGCACTCCTGATATGAAGAAGAAAAAACAAGAACTTGATGAACAAGAGAAAAATCTCAAACTAATTGAGCAAAAACTAGGTTTGTGCTTGCTTTTTGTTACTTCTATTTTTTCTGCATGAAGACAAATATCTGTAATTAGAGTTGAATTCCAAAAAGAAAGAATGTGAATGATCCATGACTAGTCAACATCTTGTCCCCAAAGTCATAAGTGGTTGTAGGTTCTTCTCTTAACAGGAGTAGTAGGAAGCATTTTCATTATTATTAATTTGTTTTCTATAAATTAAGATAGATTGGCTTTTCTTGTAATAATCCCAGTCTTTTACTTTTTTTCTGAGAATTTAAATCATCTATTTATTTATTTATTTTTACTGTGTTATGTTAGTCATCATACAGTACATCATTAGTTTTTGATGCAGTGTTATATGATTCATTGTTTGCATATAACACCCGGTGCTCCATGCAATCTGTACCCTCCTTAATATCCTTCACCAGGCTCACCCATCCCCCTACCTCTCTCCCCTCTAAAACCCTCCATCTCTTTCCAGGAGTCCATAGTCTCTCATGGTTCATCTCCTACTCCTATTTCTCCCCCTTCATTTTACCTTCTCCTAATATACTCCATGCTATTCCTTATGTTCCACAAATAAGTGAAACCATATGATAATTGACTTTCTCTGTTTGACTTAATTCACTTAGCATCCAAGATCTATAAAGAACTCAAACTGAACACGCAAAAAACAGATAATCAAGTCAAAAAATGGGCAGAAGACATGAGCAGACACTTCTCCAAAGAAGACATACAAATGGCTAACAGACACATGAAAAAGTGATCATCATCATTAGCCATCAGGGAAATTGAAATCAAAACCACATTGAGATACCACCTTATACCAGATAGAATGGCAGAAATCGACAAGGCAAGAAACAGGTCTTGGAGAAGTTGTGGAGAAAGTGGAACCGAACCCTCTTACACTGTTGGTGGGGAATACAAGTTGGTGCAGCCACTTTGGAAAACAGTGTGGAGGTTCCTCAAAAAATTTTTAAAAAGAGCTACCCTATGACCCAGCAATTGCACTCCTTGGTATTTACTTCAAAGATATAGATGTAGTGAAAAGAAGGACCAGGTGTACCCACTGTTCACAATCCCAGTCTTTTAAAGGTTCATTTTCCATCTTATAGGTATGACATTTTCTGTCTTTATAGGTATGACTCCCACACGTAAGTGTAATGACTCATTGCGCCAACCAACAAAGGTTGAAATGACAGATTGTCCAGTTCCTCCTAAAAGAATGAGAAGAGAAGCTTCCAGACAGAATAGGTGAGTTTATTGTAACCTGAGAGTTATTACTGGGTAGTTTATCTCAAAGCTCTGAGTCATCATACTTAAAAACCAGCATGGGGCTACCTGGGTGGGTGGCTTGGTCAATTGAGTGTCTGATTCTTGATTTCTGCTTGGGTTGTGATCTCTGGTTCATGGGATTGAACCCCACTTCAGACATTCAGTATGGAGCCCGTTTAGTATTTTTTTCTCCTTCTCCCTCTGTTCTTCCCCCTTCATACTCTCTCTTCTCATCGCTCTGAAAAAAAAGATAAACTTCTTTTAAAAAATTTAAAAATCCAGCATGAATTTATTTCTGATTTCCCCCTTGAGCCAGAATTAGGGGTTTTGTTTTATTTAGGTGTATTTGAAAAAATTAAGTGATGAATAATGATGATAAGACATAATTAATATTCTCCTAGGCTGTCCCAGTTTTCTAAATGATTTTTGCTAATTATTTATCTTTTATGTTTTGTTTAAAATCAGTGTTAAGATTTAAATTGCTTTTCTGTTGTTTGGCTTACCTTGCAAATACACTACATTCTGCTTCATAAGATCAGCAGCTTGCTAAGTTAGAATATACAAAAACATTTGTATGTTTTTTAAAAATCATGTATAATGGTTGGTTTTGAAAATCAGATACCATTTACATAACAAACCAAAATCCCAGCAGTTACCTGCAGCCTAATTCAATGATAAGAAAACTATCTTTTGGGATGCCTTGGTGGCTCAGTTGGTTAAATACATTCGGCTTTTTTATTAAGATCTTATTCATTTGTCAGAGAGCACACAAGCAGGGGGAGTGGCAGGCAGAGGAACAATCAGGCTCCCTGCTGAGCAAGGAGCCTTCTGGGACCCTGGGATTAGGACCTGAGCTGAAGGCAGACACTTAAGGTAAAAAGTTGATGGGGAAACTTAATAATGGAAAGACCAGATTGATATACCTGAATCCACTGATTGATCTTAGCAACACTAAAAGCAGGACATTTGCCCTTATGTGATTGAATAGGAAGTAACCTGAATCCAATGAAGCTTCTAGGAAGAAGTAAACACTCCAGGAAACTTTTTTCCCTAGGATGGTATATGAGTGGTAACCTCCTTGATGCTTGGGAAGGACGTTAACTCATATTGCAAAGAATAGAGACTATAAGACATAAGAGGTTAAATCTCTCAGAAATTGAGAATAGTTTGATTTAACTATAAGTGTACAGGAAATAAGGGAAAGTTTATAGGGGAAAGTTAAATGGTACCACCAGGAAGTATCAGCCAAATCCAGAGTGTGAAGAATGGGTCATATAGTAGGGCAAATGATTGATTTTGTTAATAAATTGGTGCCATAAAAGAAGGATAGGAAGAAGAATGAACTGTTTGATATAGAATAGAAGTGATTGAAAGTTATAAGAAACAAATGCAATGTGAAGTCCTTGTCTGGATTCACATTTGAATCTTTAAGATGACAACTTTGAAAAAAATTGGAGAAATTTAGTATCACCTGAATATTAGACGTATTAAGGAATTATTTTCTGTATAACAACATAATAATATTTACATTAAAATAAAAATATTAGATGGGCGCCTGGGTGGCTCAGTTGGTTGGGCGACTGCCTTCAGCTCAGGTCATGATCCTGGAGACCAACGATCAAGTCCCGCATCGGGATCCCTGCTCGGCAGGAAGCCTGCTTCTCCCTCTCTCACTCCCCCTGCTTGTGTTCCCTCTCTGGCTATGTTTCTCCCTGTCAAATAAATAAAATCTTTTTAAAAAAAAAAAAAAAAAAAAAGGTGAGGTTCATTTAGGCCACTTTCATGTTTAAAATATCAAAGATCAAAAAAAATTTTTTTTTAAATATTAGAAATGTGTACTGAGGTATTGTTTAAATAACAGGATGTCTGGGGTATACCCTGCAATACTGCCAGAGAGGTAAAAAAGTGACAGGATATCAAAACAAGATTGGGCAAAATATAAAATTAATGCTGCTTGAAATAGGAGTTTATTATTCCCTTTATTTTCTTGTAGGTTTACTGTATTTCTTTTTGCAGTTTATTTACTTATTACTTAAGTAATCTCTGTATCTAGCATGGGACTCGAACTCACAACCCCAAGATAAAGAGTCACATGTTCTTCTGACTGAGTCAGCCAGGTGCCTCCACTCTAATTTTTAAAGAAGTGTTTTATCAATTTATTTATTATGGTGAGCATATTTCCAGTTCTAAGAGACAAGGGCGGAAATTCCTGCCAGGCAGTTCTAGACTAAAGTACATATTCTTGAAGCTGTGCTGTAGCCTCAGCACTGAAGTAGCCCCAAACCTTGCCATTACCACAGTACAAACTACATGTCACTCACTGGTTTGAATCTTGTTAATTAAGATTGTGTAGCCATTCAGAGGTGGTATGAGCTAGAGTTGATTTTTTAGTTTATCATTACGTTGTTAGTAGTGGTAGTACCTTTTCATTGAATCATACATATCAAATGGCATATAAGACTTAGTGTTGTGAGCCACATGTGTGATTTAAAGTTTTCTGGGAGCTGGGTTAAAAAGAAACAGGAAAAAAAAAAAGAAACTGTGAGATTTATTTTAATAATTGATTTTTTAACCTAGTATACAAAATATTATTGCAACATGTAAATAGTGTAAAACATTTCTTGAGATACTTAAGTTGTAGAAATTCAGAAGACAGCAAATCTCTAAGAACTTAAGTTGTAGAAATTAATAGCAAATCTCTAAGAACATGGCAAGTGCTCTGGAGCTACACATGGCCAGTGGTTAACCCAAATTGGAGAGCAGACGTATAAAAGAGAGCTTATGATGATGAAATCTTAGATCATATGCATCCTCACCCATCCTGTTTTCCAGAAGCAACCTTTGCTTTATTTATTTATTTTCAGTTATTCTGTTGTTGCCTCTCTGTTTTTTACATACTGTGTCTTAACCAGCTTTAAGACAGTACGGCTCACCTGACAGCTTAGTGTGGATGTCCATATTACCCAGCCCACCTGATGACTTTTGGACTGACTTGTTTGGAAATGGTTTAGAACTTTTCCTCTATTGTGATACTATTTAGTTATGGTCTATCCTGCAACCACAAGCAAGTCCTCCATGCTTTTTTCAAAGGTAGAAAGTTATAAACCACACATATATTATTTTGGCTCTGTAAATATTTAGTACTAAATAAAGTAGTGGTAGAATTACATTGACTTCTCTATAAGGTTCTAAGCCACCAATTAGTGTTCCAAGTGTCAGAAAGAAATAAGTCTTGTATACTGCATCAGTTTTTAAAGACATGAAATTTTAACCCAGTCGCTGTTGAGACTATTTCTTGGATATTATTAATTTTTCTGCACTTTCTAACTTCCTTTTTTTTTTTTGTCTTTCACTGTTTACCTTTTTTTTTGTTTGTTTGTTTAAAGAATTTGAGAGAGAACAAGCATGAGTGGGAGGAGGGGTAGAGGGGAAAAGACAGGGAGAGAGAGAATCTCTCAAGCAGACTCTGCAATGAGCGCAGGGCCTGACACGGGGCTCAATCTCACAACCCTGAGATCATAACATGAGCCAAAACCAAGAGTTGGACTTTTAACTGACTGAGCCACCTGATGCCCCAGGCCTTCAAATTTGATTGAAGTTTTCTTGGGATAAGATGATAGAAACAAGTCTAGAGTATACCACAGGAGGAAGGCCTGGGAAATAGTCTAGAGACAATAGGAGACAGTCTGCCTGATGGAACCCAAAGAGGCTGTGGACTCAGGGGAACAAAAGAAAGGGGATGGGAGCAAAAGGGAAAAGGAGAGGAAACCACATCCTAAGAATGTGCCAAATTTTCAACCCAAAACTCTAAAAGCATTATTCCTTGTTCCCAAACATTGAATATGCCATCACAAAGTTAGTAACAATGGTAATTAATTAGATATTGGCATATTGGCTTCAGGTGTAGTTGATGGCACCCTCGAGGCTTCTCTCCTGCGGGTACCTAGGGAGCTAGCAGCCTGATGGTTGGCTCTCCAGCCATGCACTTTTAAAGCACAGCCTGCTGGCCCATGGACCCTGCTCTGCTCTGTTCCACCTAAAATCTGCACTCAGAATGACTTGATGGGAAAATAGTTCTGGTTTTTGTAGAAGGAGCATAATCCTTTTTCTTAAGTGTAGTTGTACAGCTAAATCATCATGCATATATGAGGGGAGTCAACGTGTGAAAGAAAGCCCAAGATACATAGTAAAACCAACCTGAGATGATTCAACTGAACTTTAAAAAATTTTTAGATTCCGGGGCGCCTGGGTGGCTCAGTTGGTTGGGCGACTGCTTTCGGCTCAGGTCATGATCCTGGAGACCCAGGATCGAGCCCCACATCGGGCTTCCTGCTCAGCGGGAGGCCTGCTTCTCCCTCTCTCAGTCCCTCTGCTTGTGTTCCCTCTCTAGCTGTGTTTCTCTCTGTCAAATAAATAAATAAAATCTTTAAAAAAAAAAATTAGATACCTAATTAGATTTTCAGGAGGACTTATAATCACAAAATTTAGTTTATTATTAGGAGAAAGATACAGCTGGGATCAGATAACAGATTACAAATACTGTTGCTGAAATAAAAATTTCAAAAGACTAAATTCAAACTTCCAAGAAAAATAGAAAAAATATATGAAGACAAAGGAGATATAAAGAATCAATTTTGTTACGAATTGTAGAAAGGTAGAAAATGGAGAAGCAAAAATATGTGAAAGAGACTTTCCCAGGGATAAATGAAAGGACCCACTGAAAGCCCAGCACAAAGACTGACAAAACATGTACCAAAATATATTTCGTAGTAAAATTTTAGAATATCAAGGAAAAGGGAAGGAGCATAAATGTTTCCAGAGAGCAAAACAGAACCATATTGCCTACACAGATTTGACACACAGAAAATAAACACAAAAAGCCATTTTTGTTTAGCTTTGTGATGACAGTGTTAGAAGTTATAGGTTGGGAGCACCTGGGTGGCTCAATTGGTTAAGCAGCCAACTCTTTTTTTTTTTTTCTTTTTTTTAAAGATTTTATTTATTTGACAGAAATACAGCCAGAGAGGGAACACAAGCCGGGGGAGTGAGAGAGGGAGAAGCAGGCTTCCCGCTGAGCAGGGAGCCTGATGTGGGACTCGATCTCGGGTCTCCGGGATCATGACCTGAGCCGAAGGCAGTCGCTTAACCAACTGAGCCACCCAGGCGCCCCAGCAGCCAACTCTTGATTTCTACTCAGCTCATGATCTTATGGGTCATGGGATCAAACCCAGCATTGGGCTGCATACTCAGCGAGGAGTCTGCTTGAGGATTCTCTCCCTCTGCCCTTCTCTCTGTTTGTGGGTACTCTCTCTCTTTCTCTCTCTCATAAATAATGTTTAAAAAGAGAAGTTTAAATGGAAAATTTGGTATAGTCTGTCCCATGGTTTTCTCCCCCTTTGCATCCTCTTTATCTTTGGAAGATTTAAAATCAGTTTAAATTTACATTAAAAAAAAAATTTTTTTAAGGGGTGCGTGGGTGGCTTGATTGGTTAAGCTGCTGCTTTTGGCCCAGGCCATGATCTCGGGGCCCTGGGATTGAGCCCCACATAGGGCTCCCAGCTAAGCAAAGAGCCTACTTCTCCCTCTCCCTCTGCTTGCTGCTCTATCTACTTGTGCTCTCTCTGTATCTGTCTGTCAAATAAATAAGTAAAATCTTTAAAAAAACACTTTTTAAGATATATATACTTTTTTTTATTTTGGAAAGAGTGCAAGTAGGGGAGTAGGGAGAGGGAGAGGCTCTCAAGCAGACTCCCTGCTAATCCAGAGGTGGGGCTTGATCTCACAACCCTTGAGATCATAACCTGAGCAGAAACCAAGAGTTGGTGGCTTAACCAACTAAACTACCCAGGTGCCACTAAAATTTAAATTACAGGGTTGTTGGGGTTTTTTTTAAGATTTTAGTTATTTATTTGAGAGAGAGTGCAAGTGCACAAGCAGGGAGAAGGGGCAGAGGGAGAGGGAGAAGAAGGCTCCCCACTGAGCAGGGAGCCCAATGCAGGACTCGATTCCAGGACCCTGGGATCGTGACCTGAGCCAAAGGCAGACGCTTAACTGACTGAGCACCCCACCCCAGGTGGCCCCATAAATTACTGTTTAATTAGTAATTAACTCATGCCTAATCTCTGCCAGTTCTCGGTAGATCTTGAACTAATAATTCTTGCACAATTCTCAAAAACTTTAGAACATTTGAAACAAGTATCTTGGGGTGCCTGGGTGACTCAGTAGATTAAGCATCCGACTGTTGATTTTGGCTCAGATCATGACCTCATGTTCACTGTATCATCTCTGTATGAATGGAATTATGGGTATTTTTAAATGTTTTTTTTCTTTTGCTTGTCCTTATTTTGTGACTTCTGAAATAAACATAATTCTTGTTTATTTTTTAAAATAATAATTTCATTTAAGGAAAGGGGAAAAGAAAAATTAAAATCTTCAGTTTGGGGGCCTGAGATATACCATTCCAAAGAATTGTGGTACACATTGTTTAACCTTTACTCTATATGTTAAGTACTGCTTTTATTTTGAGGATTTCTCCTTCCCTCTTTCTTTTTTTTGTGGCATATATGTGACAGAAGTAATTATACCCAAGAATTTAATTAAATATATTTACACCAAGAATTATCATAATTAATGAGACATATTACCATCTAGGTCTGCTGAGTGAGTTTAGGAAAACTGTGGTACATAAAACTTTTTCTTTTCCACATTGACCAGGATTATAACCAAGTCAGATGTATGAATAGTTACAGAGAGGAGGGGGCCATTGGTCTCATGAAGAAGGCCCTGCCTTTCGAAGCTCTGTTTCAGAAGACCAAGAGGGTGACTTACCAGACTGAATATTTCTGGGGACGATACAACTATCCGGGCATTTATTTCCATGTCAGTCCAGATGGGACTGGAAACAGCCATTCGATTTTGTGTATCTCACTGGACTATGGATTTACTGGAATTATTCCAGTCATCATGCCCTTAGGTTGTCATTATCTTGCAAATGTGTCAGAGGAAAATGTGCAAATATGGCAGTGACTAAAACTGATGCATGGCATATATTAATCTTGAAGAAAAGCATATGTACTATTTTTCAGTATAATTATCATGGATATGCTAGAACTGTTTCTTGATAACAAGCCTTTTTATTACTTCCGTGTGAATTTATTTAACAAAACTGTTTTGTCCGTTGTGTCTAAGGAAAGTTCTAGAGGTTAGGTATTTAATTGTAAATATGTGAGGAAACTCTCAATGAAGAATTCAGAATAAAAACAGAAAAAGCACAGGTATCTGGGAATTCATATGTTAAGATACATGGGAAAATGTTAAATTGATGAGTGGACTTGTGACAGCAGTAGCTTTTTAAATTTCTAAAGACTTACCCTGTGTGTATATATATGTAAAAATGCAGCAGCACCAATTTTTATAAGTATTGTTTGACTTTATTAATACTAGACTATATAGTCTCAGCCTTAATTCTACATTTTCATTATTTTGTAATTTTTTATTACTATTTTTAAAGGGTTAAAGAAGTCATACACTCCCACATTAATGTAATAATAGTCTGCTAGAAGTTGCTGCAAAAACGTTTGAATTGTGTATTAATTCAAGCTAAATGTATGTCAATATATATTTCTTTGTGTAAGTCCAAGACTGTTGGTTTGTGAAGTTATTTTATAAGGAAATGCTTTTGGTACAGTTTTGTGTCCCAGGAAATGTGTTTGTTTTTTTAATCCTTTCTGAATATACAGTAAGGTTAATAAAGAGAATTGTTTCTTCCCTATTAAATAAGTGTTTTCCTTTTTTAACATTGAAAGCTCTATAAAAGTTACCTTGGTAGAAACTATTACAGTATCAATCTGTCTTTATAATTGGAAGTGTTTTACCTGTTTTGTTGAAGAAGCAAACAAATTGACAATAATTTAGCTAAAGGAAAGACTGGATTCCTCTTAAATGACACTAGTTCTTACTAGTTAAATGTTAATGCTGAAAGAGAATTCCATCTTCTAAATTGTTTACACTTTTGGCTATATGAATTATTTACAGTCACGGTGAAATGGGTGAGATGGTTATATTTTTAGTATGTAATTTTCTAATAATACTTGTTAGGAAGTTTGCATTTGTGTCTTTTTTATACTGTCAGAATATCTTCAGTTATATCAGCTAAATAATTTCATTGGATCATCTCTTCTTCATGACTGTGTGATTATATTTGTGAAATTTTACATGTCTATTTAAGATATTTTTTTTTAATATTTTATTTATTTGACAGAGAGAAACACAGCCAGAGAGGGAACACAAGCAGAGGGAGTGAGAGAGGGAGAAGCAGGCTTCCCGCCGAGCAGGCAGCCCGATGTGGGACTCGATCCCGGGTCTCCGGGACCATGACCTGAGCCGAAGGCAGTCGCTTAACCAACTGAGCCACCCAGGTGCCACTAAGATATTTTTTTAAATGTCTGTTGAGCACCTAGTATTTCTTTTGACTTCAGAAAGAGGTTGCTACTTTTCATTATCACGTTGGGTTTAAATTTAGGAATAGGTCCATAGCAACACTAAAACTCATTGTAGGACATTTGGCCTATATATTAAAATATTAATTATCTTAAATATAAGGTGAAGTTTCTCCAAATCTGGCTTTGTGCAAGCAGTTATTTCATTTACAGATTCATCAGTCAATCATGGATCCTTTTGTCAAATACTAATGAAAAGTCAAAAGAATCATAAAAAAACGAATCAGATCTGTTTAAAAGAAATACTATATTCCCTGAAGCAAATAATACATGTCAATAAAAAAAAAAAAAAAAATACTATATTGAGCTTTGGCTACATTTGTATTAAACATTCAGGTGTTAATTGCCTGTTTCATATAGTAGAATGTAGATTACTAGATATATAGTAGAATTTAGAATGGAATGCCAATTTCATAAGACCTTTATAAATGTGAATCCTGAGATGCTTCAAAATGTAAAACCAAAAAGTAGGCCTTAGTTTGAAATACAGAATGATTTTTACTGCAACATTTATAAATTCATTAGCAGATACTTAAATCTGCTATTTTGCAAACCAGTGGGTCTAACTTGAGGCAGAAAATAATAGCTATCAATTAATGAGTAGCATGCTGAGTAAAATATTTACATGCGTTATTTGTAGAAGACACATTAGATTCAAAAGATGGAAAAGGATACATTGTGCGAATGGCAATCACAGCAAATTTGGAGTGATATTAGACAAAATTGAAACATGTTATTAGAGATAAAGAGGGACATTTTATATAAAAAGGTTAATCCATTAGGAAGGTATAAAACAATTATAAATATACATGCATTTAATAACTGAGTACCAAAATACATGAAGAACAAACTGACAAATGAAGAAAGACAATTCAGCAATAATAGTTGGAGACCATATGCCCTGTTTCAATTATGAATAAAATAACTATATCAAACACAGTAGAAGACTTGGACACTATAAACCAGTTAGACATAACGGACATAGAGAACACGGGTCTCAATAACAATATATATTCTTCTCAAGCACACAAGGAATATTTCTCATGAGAGACTATAGACAAGAGCATAAACCTTTAAAAATTTAAAAGGACAGGGGCACCTGGATGGCTCAGTCATTAGGCAGGCCTTCGGCTCAGGTCATGATCATGAAGTACTGGGATCAAGCCCTGCGTCAGGCTCCATGCTCAGTGGGAAGCCTGCTTCTCCCTCTCTCGCTGAGCTTCTCTCTGTCAGATAAATAAAGTTTTAAATTTTTTAAAGGACAGAAAAAATACAAAGTATGTTCTTTGATCACAGTGCAAATTTGAAACAGATAACAGAAAATGAAAATTCACAAATATGTGGAAATTAAACAAGATGACTACTAGATAACTTATGAGTCAAAAAGAAATTTAAAAACTCGTGAAATACTTTGAGATGAATGAAAACACACAATATACCATAATTTATGGGATACAGCTAAAGCAGTGAGTGCTTAGAGGGTAACTTAGAGCTCTAAATGACTAAGGAAAAAAAAAAGATCTCAATAACCTAATCCTTTACCTTAAAAGAGAAAACTAAATTTAAAGTAAGCAGGAAGAAAATAGAGATTAGGGTGGAAGTGAATAGAATGAAATAAAGACTAGAAATACAAGGAAAAAAGGAAATGATCTTTTGAAAAGATCAACAAAATTGATAGAATTTTAGCTAATTTGACCAAGAAAAAAAAGAATATACTGAGAGGAGATGGAGAATACAGTTTACCCTTGCACATCATGAGGATTAGGAGCACCAAACCGTGCCCCCTCCCCAAAACACACACAGTTCAAAAAATCAAACTCCTGGGGCACCTGGGTGGCTCAGTTGGTTAAGCGACTGCCTTCGGCTCAGGTTATGATCCCGGAGACCCGAGATCGAGTCCCACATCGGGCTCCCTGCTCCATGGGAAGCCTGCTTCTCCTTCTCTCATTCCCCTTGCTTGTGTTCCCTCTCTGGCTGTGTTTCTCTCTGTCAAATAAATAAAATCTTTAAAAAAAAAAAAAATAAGGTAAGCTAGAGAAGAAAGAATGTTAAGATCATAAGAGAAAAGGTTTATGGTACTGTACTATGCTTAAAAAATCGCATGTAAGTGGACCCATGCAGCTCAAATTTATATTGGTCAAGGGTCAGTTGTATATTAGAATCATAAATGAAAGAAGCACATTGCTAATATCCTTACATAAACAAAAAGGATTATAAAGGAATACAATGAACAATTATATGTGAACAAATGAGATAACTTAGAGAAAGATTCCTAGAAAGACACAAACTAGTGGAACTGTCTCAAGAAAAAATAGACAACTGAGTAGACCTATACAGTGACAAGATCAGATCAATAATAAAAAACTCGTAAAAGCCAAGGCCCAAATGGCTTTACCACAGAACTCTGCCAAACATTTAAAAAAAGATTAATATTAATGGGTTTCTTTGTAGAACATATGCTTTTTAATAAAAGAGAAATAATGAAGTTAATTCTGTTTTCCTTTTCAGTATTTGCTGTAAGAGAAAAATCTTGAAATTTGTAGGGAGTTCTGATGCCAAGAAATGATGAAATGTAAGAGAATATTTAACAATCAGGGTGGCTTAGCTCATGGCAGTCAGCATATGTCCAACTACAGTTTGCATTCCACTCAAGCTGAGATATCCTCGCTCAATACTGTGAATAGAAGATCAGTTCTGCTAAGAAATAAGATGGAGTCTTTGGGGAATAGCCTCACTGAATTGGTAAGTTAACTATCTCCAAATTTTAGTGATTTCCCCAGTTCTTCCACAATGTTTCAGTGCTCTCGCCATTTTCTGGTAAGTCGTGATCTTCTATTTGTCTTTTCTTTTCCCCCAAAGTTGGGCAAGTTTTTGTTTGTTGTTTTTGTTTTTAAAGTAATCTCTACCCACAGCATGAAGGTCAATCTCATGACCCTGAGATCAAGAGTCGTATGCTCTTCTGACTGATCCAGCCAGGTATCCCCATTCATTTGTTTTTCGATACAAACAGAAATATGCTCGTGGTTTTATCTACCCACTGAATAGAAAATGCCATCTCAGGATTACACAGAGATTCATGAAGGTAATCAAACAGGTGGAGCTTCTTCCTGCCTTTGCTTCCCATTTGCTAGAGAACAACAGGTTGTCCTAGCTGGTGTTCAGGAATGTTCAGGCAGTACATGAAAAGGATTATTCACCATGATTAAGTGGGATTTATTCCTGGGCTGCAAGGGTGGTTCAACATCTGCAAATCAATCAGCGTGATACAGTACATGAATAAAAGAAAGGACAAGAACCATTTGATCCTCTCAATTGATGCAGAAAAAGCATTTGACATAGTACCACATCCTTTTTTTTTTTTTTTTTTTTTTTTTTTTTTAAGATTTTTATTTGAGAGGGACAGAGATAGCATGCACAGGGAGGAGAGGGAGAAGCAGCAGGGAGCCCAAGGCAGGGCTCATGATCTCAGGTCGCTGGGATCATGACCTGAGCTGAAGGCAGATGCTTAACCAACTGAGCAACCCAGGCAACCCTACAGCTCCTTTCTTGATTAAAACACTTAAAACAGTGTGTGTGTGTGTGGGGGGGGGGGGTAGAAGGAATATACCTCAATCTCATAGAAGCCATATATGAAAAGCCCATGGTGAATATCATTCTCAATAGAGAAAAACAGGTTTTCCCCTAAGGTCAGGAACACGATAAGATGTCCACTCTCACACTGTTGTTCAACATAGTACTAGAAGTCCTAGCCTCAGCAATCAGACAACAAAAAGAAAAGGCATCCGAATCAGCAAAGAAATCAAATTCTCTTTGCATATGACACTGATACTCTGGGAAACCTGAAAGACCCCACCCCAAAATTGCTGGAACTCATACAGGAGTTCATCAAAGTGACAGGTAAAATCAATGCACAGAAATCAGTCACATTTCTATACACTGACAGTGAGACAGAAGAAGGAATTAAGGAGTCAATTCCACCACAATTTCACCCCAAACCATAGGTTAGCTAGGAATAAACCAAACCAAAGAGACTAAGGTTCTGTACTCTGAAAACTATAAAACACTCATGAAAGAGATTCAGGAAGACACAAAGAAATGGAAAAACATTCCATACTCACAGACTGGAAGAACAAAGATTATTAAAATATCTATGCTGCCCCAAGCAATCTATACATTCAAGGCAAATCAAAATACCACTAACTTTTTTCACAGAGCTGGCACAAATCCTAAAATTTGTATGGAACCTGAAAAGACCACAATTAGCCAAAGGAATGTTGAAAAGGAAACCAAAGCTGGTGGCATCACAATTCTGGACTCCACACTCTATTACAAAACTGTAATCATCAAGATATTATGGTATTGGCACAAAAACACACATAGATCAGTGGAACAGAATAGAGAACCCAGAAAAGGACCCTCAACTCTATGATCAACTAAGCTTTGACAAGACAGGAAGGAATATCTAATGGAAAGAAGACAATCTTTTCAACAAATGATATTGGGAAAATTGGACAGCCACATGCAGAAGAATGAAATTGGACCATTTCCTTATACCATGTACAAAAATAGACTAAAAGGGTCCCATGGGTGGCTTAATCATTAAGTGTCTGCCTTTGGCTCAGATCATTATCCCGGAGTTCCAGGATCCAGCGCATCGGGCTCCCAGCTCAGCGGGAAGCCTGCTTCTCCCTCTCTCACTCCCCCTGCTTGTGTTCCCTCTCTAGCTGTGTTTCTCTCTGCCAAATAAATGAATAAAATCTTTAAAAAAAAAAAAAAGACTCAAAATGGATGAAAGACCTAAATGTGAGACAGGAATCTATCAGAATTCTACAGGAGAACACAGGTAATAGCTTCTTGCTAGACACGTCTCCAAAGGCAAGGGGAACAAAGGTAAAAATAAACTACTGGGACTTCATCAAGATAAAAGCTTTTGCACAGCAAAGGAAACAATCGACAAAACCAAAAGACAACAGACAGAATGGAAGAAGATGTTTAAAAATGTCTTATCAGATAAAGGGCTAGGCTAGTATCCAAAAATCTATAAAGAACTTATCAAACTCAACACCCAAAAACCAAATTTATATATATGTATATATATCCACTAGTAATACAAGGGCACTTCTTCAACCTGATGTCACCTATGGAAAGTCCAGAACTAACAGCATATTGGATGCTTTTCCTCTAAGATCAGGAACACGAGAAGAACATTTGCTCTTATCCCTTTTTACTCAACATTATACTGGAGGATCTAACTAGGACATCGAGCAAGAAAAAAAGCCATCCAGATTAGAAAGGAAGAAGTAGAACTATCTCTGCATATGACATTATCTGATATATGGAAAACTCTAAGCCCCTAAAAAAAAATTAGAACTAATACATGAGTCCATGAGGCTTGCAGATACAAGATCAAGATATAGATCAGCTAAATTTCTATACACCTGCAATGAACAATCCAAAACCAGATCTCACAGTAGCATCAAAAAGAATAAAATATTTAGGAATAAATTTAATGAAGGAAATGCAAAATGGGTACTCAAAACTACAAAACATTGTTGAAAGAAAGTCAAAATAAATGAAAAATCTCATATTTGTGGGTGGGAAGACTTGACTGTTAAGATGACAGTACTCCCAAGTGAATCTACAGATTAAACACCATCCCTATCAGAATCCAGCTAACTTCTTTGCACAAATTAAAAGTTGATTCTGCAGTTCATACAAAATCGCAAGCAACACAGAACAGCTAAAACAGCTTAACCACAGAACAGCCAAAAGAACAAAGGAAGACTCAGACATCCCAGTTTCACTACTTACTAGAAAACAACAAGAACCAAGACAATGTGATATGAGCACAGAAATAAGCATACACTCGTTGAGCATCTGTCTTAGGTTCAGGTCATGATCCCAGAGTCCCAGGATGGAGCCTTCGTCAGGCTCCCTGCTCTGCAGGAAGCCTGCTTCTCCCTCTCTCACTCCCCCTGCTTGTGTTCCCTCTCTAGCTATGTTTCTCTCTGTCAAATAAATAAATAAAATAAAATCTTTAAAAAAAAATAAGCATATAGCTGAATGGAAGAGAACTGGAGTTCAGAAATCAAACTATGCTTCTATGGTCAGTCAGCTGATTTTCAGCAAGGATGTCAAAACCAACCAAAGGGGAAACAGTGTTTTGACAAAGGCTGTTGAGACAACTAGATAGTTGCATGCAAAAGAATTAAGTTGGACCTTTACCTGATACCATGTACCAAAATTAACTGAAAATGGACCAAAGACCTAAATATAAGAACAAAAATAAAACTCATAGAAGAAAAAGATAGGGATAAATCTTCATGATACAGGATGTGACAAAGAATTCTTAGATGTGACACTAAAAGAGAAGAACAACAGGAAATAAGATAATTGGACCATCAAAATTAGACAGTTTTTGCTTCAAAGACAACTATCAAAGAAAACTATCAGACTCCACTAGAATGGGAGAAAATATTTACCAGTCATACACCTGGAAGGGACGTATATCTATAATATTTTTAAAACTCTTACAACTCAAAATTCAAATCAAAACAGTATGGTTTTTGCATAAAAATGGGTAAATTAATGGAAACAGGAAATAAACCCATACATGATCAATTAATTTATGATGAAGGAGCCAAGAACATACAATGGGGAAAAAGACTGTCTCGTCAATAAATGGTATTGGGAAAACTGGCCAACTATCATGCACAAAAGTAAATTCTAAATGGATGGAAGACTTGAATGTAAGACTTAAAACTTTAAACTCCCAGAAGAAAACATCGGTGGTAAGCTCCTAGACATCAGTCTTGGCAATGTTTTTTCTGGCCCCAAAACAAGGAAAGCTTAAATAAACAGGCATAACTATATCAAACTAAAAAGCTTCTGCACAGAAAAGGAAACCATCAATAAAATAAATAGGCAGCCTACTGAATGAGAGAAGATATTTGCAAGTCATATATCCAATAAGGGGTTAATATCTGAAATATATTTTAAAAAACTCCAACTCAATAACAAAAAGCAATCTGATTTAAAAATGGACAGAAGATCTCAGTAGACATTTTTCCAGAGAAAACATACAGGCACATGAAAAGGTGCTCAACATCATTAATCATCAGGGAAATGCAAATCAAAACCACAATGAGATATCTCCTCACACCTGTCATAATGGCTATTAGCAAAGAAAAAAAAGGAACAAGTGTTGAGGATGTGGAGTAAAGGGAACCCTTAAGTTCACCATTGGTGGAATTTAGATTGGTACCGCCACTATGGAAAACATTATAGAGATTCCTCAAATAATTAAAAATAAAACTACCATATGATCCAGCCATTCCACTTCTAGGTATTTGTCTGAAGAAAACTAGTAACTCAAAAAGATATATGCACCCCAGGTTTATTGTAATAGTAGTCACAATAACAAAGTATAGACATAATCTAAATGTCCATCCATGAATGAATGGATAAAGAAGTTGTATATACATACAATGAAATACTATTTATCCACTAAGAAGAATGTGATCTTGCCATTTGTGACAAGAAGAATGGACCTTGAAGATATGCTAAGTGAAATAATTCAGAGACAAATATTGGATGATTCACTTATATTTGAAATCTAAAAAACAAACAAAACCCAAACATAGCTACAGAAAGCAGATTGGCAGGTTCTACAGGAGGGAAGGGAGGTGGGAAAAATGGATAAAGGGGATTGAGAGGGGCAAAGTTCCAGTTACAAAACAACTAAGTCATGGCGATGTAATGTACAGCGTAGTGACTATAGTTAATAATACTGCATTGCATATTTGAAAATATTATATATTGAAACTATGTATGATGACGGATATGAACTACACTTGTGATGATCATTTTGCAATATATACAAATATTGAATTATTATGTTCTATTCCAGAAACTAATATAATGTTATATGTGAACTATAACTCAATTTTGAAAAAAAAAAAGGAATTTTAAAATCTAATAACCCTTAAAAAAATTTAAAGATCTAATAATCCTTTTTAAAAGTTTAGTTCTGGGGGCGCCTGGGTGGCTCAGTTGGTTAAGCGACTGCCTTCGGCTCAGGTCATGATCCCGGAGCCCCGGGATCGAGCCCAACATCGGGCTGCCTGCTCGGCGGGAAGCCTGCTTCTCCCTCTCTCATTCTCCCTGCTTGTGTTCCCTCTCTGGCTGTGTTTCTCTCTGTCAAATAAATAAATAAAATCTTAAAAAAAAAAAAAAAAAAGTTCAGTTCTGGTCATGATCTCAGGGTCCTGGGATCCAGCCCTGCACCAGGCTTCCTACTCAGTGGGGCACTGCTTCTTCCTCTCCCTGCACCGACTGCTTGTGCTTTCTCACTCTCTCTCTCTCTCTCTCTCAAATAAGTAAATATCTCTTTCTTTTTAAGATTTTATTTATTTGACAGCAGGAAGCACAGTTACAGAGGGAACACAAGCAGGGGGAGTGAGAGAGGGAGAAGCAGGCTTTCCCGCCCAGCAGGGATCCCAATGTGGGGCTCAATCCCGAGTCTCCGGGATCATGACCTGAGCCTAAGGCAGTCGCTTAACCAACTGAGCCACCCAGGCGCCCCTCAAATAAATAAATATCTTAAAAAAATTAAAAAGTGGAAAATCTTGGGAGCCTGGGTGACTCAGTGGGTTAAAGCCTCTGCCTTCGGCTCAGGTCATGATCTCAGGGTCCTGAGATCCAGGCCCACATCAGGCTCTCTGCTTGGCAGGGAGCCTGCTTCTTCCTCTCTCTCTGCCTACCTTTCTGCCTAGTTGTGATCTCACTCTCTGTCAAATAAATAAATAAAATATTCTTTTTAAAAAAAAACTGGTAAATCTAAATTGTGGAATAAACTGAATAAATAATAAAAAGGGAAAAATTAGAGAAATCCAAAAGCAGTAAGAGACAGAATAAGGTGATTTAATAACACTTACCATCACGGAACTGGTCAGGGGTCCAGAGGTTGTGAAGATCAGTCCTGCCCTCAGAGCCAAGCCCCTCCCAGAAAAGTGTATATTTGACTCTGAATAGTCAAAAAATATTTTGACAAGTATATCAAATATGTTTTGAGCCTCAATATGAGTAAAGAATAGAGTCATGCTTATAGAGTTTTCTAGACATAGACAAATGCACCATGATATCCTTAAAACATTTCTGTTTCAAGGCATCACCCAAAGCTATTTTTTCAGGATATTTTAAAGGGTACAGGTCCTCATTTTTCCAGGTAGTCTTTTTAAAAGATTCTTCCTTATTCTGAAATGTATATATCTATTACATTACATTACATTATATTAAACGTTTTATTTATACCAATATATGTAATAAATGAAGCACACATCCACTTAATAACTAAATGCCTACAAAGTAAATGCCTGTCAGGAACAAGAATGCTGTTCTAGAAGCACAATATGCCCTTCTGATCTTTCAGCTCTCTCTGAAGGAAACCACTATCCTGCCTTGCTTCTCTCTTCCTTGTCTTTATAATCTTATCCCATAGTATATATCCTCAAAGAACATAGTTAAGTTTTGACATTTTTGAACTTTACATACATTTTTTTTATAATCTTGGAGTAGGAAAGCTCTTTCTTTCTCTCTCTCGACAGAGAGAAACACAGCCAGAGAGGGAACACAAGGAGGGGGGTTGAGAGAGGGAGAAGCAGGCTTCCCACTGAGCAGGGAACCCGATGTGGGGCTCGATCCCAGGACTCCAGGATCATGACCTGAGCCGAAGGCAGTTGCTTAACCAACTGAGCCACCCAGGTACCCCTTTACATACATTTTTAAAATCAATGAACTATTGGGACTTCATCAAGATGAAAAGCTTTTGCACAGCAAAGGAAACAGCCAACAAAACCAAAAGAACTGACAGAATGGGAGAAGATATTTGCAAATGACATATCAGATAAAGGGCTAGTATTCAAAATCTATAAAGAGCTTATCAAACACACCAAAAGAACAAGGAATCCAATCAAGAAATGGGCAGAAGACTCGAAAAGACATTTCTGCAAAGAAGACATCCAAATGGTCAACAGACACATGAAGAAGTGCTCAACATCACTCAGCATCAGGGAAATACAAATCAAAACCACAATGAAGTACCACCTCACACCAGTCAGAATGGCTAAAATTAACAAATCAGGACATGATAGATGTTGGTGGGAATATGGAGAAAGGGGAACCCTCTTACACTGTTTGTGGGAATGAAGCTGGTGAAGCCAGTCTGGAAAACAGTATGGCAGTGCCTCAAAAAGCTGAAAATAGAGCTATCCTAGGACCCAGCATTTGCACTACTGGGTATTTACCTCAAAGACACAAATGTAGTGATCTGAAGGGGCACGTGCATCCCAGTGTTTATAGCAGCAACGTCCACAATTATGGAAACTATGGAAAGAGCTCAGATGTCCATCAATAGATGAATGGAAAAAGATGTGGAGTATATATACAATGGAATACAACTCGGCCATCAGAAAAATGAAATCTTGCCATCTGCAACAGCATAGATGGAACTAGAGGGTATTATGCTAAACAAACTAAGTCAATTAGAGAAAGACAATTATATCCTCTCACTGATATGAGGAATTTCAGAAACAAGACAGAAGATCATAGGGGAAGGGAGGGAAAAATGAAAGAAGACGAAATCAGAGAGGGAGACAAACCATAGGAGACTCTTAATCTCAGGAAACAAACTGAGCATTGCTGGAGGGGAGGGGGTGGGAGAGATGGGGTGGCTGGGTGATGGGCATTGGGGAGAGTATGTTGTGGTGAATGCTGGGTGTTATGTAAGATTGATGAATCACAGACCTACACCCCTGAAGTAAATAATACATTATATGTCAATTAAAAAAATAAAAAATGGAAACAATATTTTTAAATCATCCTTTAATGGAATAGCTTTCTCTAACTTGCTTCTTTCACTTAACATGTTTGTGAAATCCATCCACATTGCTGTGTGTATCTAGTTCATCCATGTCCGTTGCTGTATGGTATTCTATCATACCACATTGTATATGTACCACAATTTACTCATTTTACTTTAATCAACATTTGAGTTGCATTCTGTTTCTGACTGTTAGAAATGATACTCTTTAAGACACTTTAATATAAGTCTGCCAGTGTACGTATACAAGATCTCGTCTAGGCTCTATATCTATGGGTGTGATTAATGCGTTTGAGGGTATGTGGACTATTCAAATGTAAAAAGTAATGCAGAACTGTTTTTCCAAAGCAGTTGTTCCAGTATAGTCTCCAAACAGCAGTACATGAGAGTTTCTGTCTGCATTCACCCTAAATAGTGATTGTTGTCAGAATTTAAAAGTTTTGTTGATCTGGTAGTACGTAATGGCATCTCCATCTTAGACGTTAATCAGGTATTAATTTGCACTTCCATGATATTAGAGAGGTTGAGCATATTTTTTTTTATTGGCCATTTGGGTTTCCTTTTTTGTGAAGTGCAGGTTCTAGTCCTTTGTCCATTTTTCTGTTGGGTTGTCTTTTTCTTGTTAATTTATTGTTGTTGATTTGTTAAGTTCCTCTATCCATTCTTTATCAGATATATGTTGCAAACATGTAAGAAAACCTAGACGTACCCAGGAGAGCTTCAAGAACAGGTGAAGACTCCAGGATCTTGCAGATAGAGTTAAAGTCCTCCAGACATGGGCAAAATTCCACACAGAGGAAATAGTTTATGCAAAGATTGTATTTATTTAAGGACCGCCAATCAACATAATTTGGAAAACATAAAAAATAGAAAGAATGACTCCCTTCTCAGGCCTCCCCAAGCAAATTAGTTTTGCTTCTGGATTTAACATTTTTAGTTTTAATGTGGAGGAAACAGATTTGTGTGTTTGTCCAGTTTGGGCTTTCACTCGGCTCTTTGAAGCCTCACGTCTGATAAAATACAGCATATTTCTGGGCAACGGGGAGGGGGGAAATTAAGGTAAACCATCACTCTTTAAAAAAGTTTTTTTTGGTTTTTTTTTTTTAAGATTTTTTTTTTTATTTGAAAGAGAGAGAGAGCGATCACAAGTAGGCAGAGCTAGGCAGAGAGAGAGGAGGAAGCAGACTCCCTGCTGAGCAGAGAGCCCAACATGGGCCTTGATCCCAGGACCCTAAGATCATGACCTGAGCTGAAGGCAGAGGCTTTAACCTACTGAACACCCAGGCGCCCCCAAAAAAGTTGTTTTTATTGTCCAGACTTGCTCCCTTATAATTTTTGAAGAACCCTAAAGAAGTATTTAAAACTCCAACCTAAAGATATCATTAGATTATTCATAATGAATCTGTTCTTCAGAGGACATAATTTATTTGTATTTCCCTGGGCATCACTTAGAAACAGCAAGCAGTTCAAAGCCTGATGGATTTTCCTCTTATTTGTTATTTCTACAGTTGACAGATCTTTTTGGCTAAGCAGGGATTTGGCAATGTTGGGTTCTTCATTCCAGCTTTTTAAAAGTGCAGTTAAGGAAAATTGTAATTCTGAGGAGACATACGTTTGAAACCTCATTTGGCCCCTATTACCTCATTCATTAGAGCAAGAAGCACTCTGGCTGGAGATCACATGCCTTGGCCCAGGGAGAGCGTGACTCTTATTTTGTTCTCTGACTGACTGGGCCTCCGAACGGGGTGGAGAAGGGCTGTGAATAGTCATTTCTTGGCTGCACTGGTCAGGCGGGAGGGCCTCTCTAACATGGGTCCATTTACAAGTGAGAAGGAGAAACAAGGCTTTCAGAGGTTGGCCTTACTAGTTAGGTAGATATGATGGGAAGAGTTGGGTAAGTCCCAAGAAAAACTTTACAGAGGTTTAGATTTATTCGGGTAGTTTACATTTGTTCAAAGATAAAACGAAGTGTACTCTTCTAAGTATGAGTTTTCAACTTGTTTTCAAGTTAACATCCCCAAATCCCAGTTGTCTCCCAAATGTAATGCCACTTTCCCCCCATGCATAAAACTTAATGTTAACTCGTTCAACTCTCTTATAAAGTCAAACATATGTCTACTTTCTTTCACTTATTCGTGAATGTTTTTTTTTTTTTAAAGATTTTATTTATTTGACAGAGAGAAACACAGCCAGAGAGGGAACACAAGCAGGGGGAGTGAGAGAGGGAGAAGCAGGCTTCCCGCAGAGCAGAGAGCCTGATGTGGGGCTTGATCCCGGGTCTCTGGGATCATCACCTGAGCCGAAGGCAGTTGCCCAACCAACTGAGCCACCCAGGCGCCTCAGTTCATGAATGTTATTAAATAAAGTGCTATGTTCCAGACACTGTGCCAAGAATAGGGATCAAATATAAGATGAATGAGAAATGTTTTTTTTCTTCAACAAATATATATTCAAAACTAATGGATGATGCTGGGAGTCAGAATCAGTGTGACTCTTGGGAAGGACTCATGATTGGAAGGAGCCATGAAGGGCTCTGGGGTGCTGCTCATGTTTTCTGCATGATCTGGGTGCTGGTTACATGGCTGTGTTCACGTCATGAAAATTCATTGAGTCCCTTATGACTTAGGCACTTTTTATAAGAATGCTGTACTTTGGGGCGCCTGGGTGGCTCAGTCGATTAGGTGTCTGCCTTTGGCTCAGGTCATGATCTTGGGGTCCTGGGATTGAGCCCAGAGTCGGGCTCCCGGCTCAGCAGGGAATCTGCTTCCCCCTCTCCCTTTAATACTTCCCTTGTTGTGCTTTCTCTCTGTCAAATAAATAAATGAATAGTACATTTTAAAAAATAAAGAATGCTATACTTTGATAAAATTCACAGGAGAAAACCATAATCTACAATTAATTATTTTTAAAAATCCTTATGAGGGGCACCTGGGTGGCTCAGTTGGATGAGCGACTGCCTTCGGCTCAAGTCATGATCCCGGAGACCCGGGATCGAGCCCAACATCGGGCTGCCTGCTCGGCGGGAAGCCTGCTTCTCCCTCTCTCATTCTCCCTGCTTGTGTTCCCTCTCTGGCTGTGTTTCTCTCTGTCAAATAAATAAAATCTTTAAAAAAGAAAATCCTTATGAAACTGCAATCCCTAGTACTAACAGGGAAGAGTCTTTCTGGGTTGAAACACATTGGAACTGAGTTCTGATAGGTTGTTGTTGTTGCTGCTGTTTGTTTGTTTGTTTGTTTGTTTTTTTCTAACGTTCTTCCTATTTCTCCCAGGAATCCTGGCACCACTTTGCCCTCAAACAGCCCTTTGGAAAGCACAACCTCAGAATATTCAGGGAAGAGAATATTTTTGTATTTTTGAAAGCTAGGGGGAAACAAGCAAGGGCACACTAGAAAACTAAGGCACCTTCTGTTGACCCCTCAACATTCTCTGAATATGAAACTCTTGTCTCACTTGTATTTTCCATTAGTCAAAAGATATTAGTAACTTTTATCTGCCCATGGCTTATTATTTATGCTGTTTTAGTTATTTTAACCAATGATGTTCAAAGATGTCAATGGGCCTAAAAAGAGACCTCTGCCACTATTTAAATGTGCTAGAACCAAACCAGAACATTTAAATAGGATGGGGCAGCACCGTGCTGTGTTCTTAGCTCCTGAGGATGAGTTTAAGTGATTAAGTGCAAGAAGACAGAGCTGAGGAAAACTCGTGCAAATATCCACCTTCATCAACCAACTAAACAACCAAGTCTTTGGTGCTTAATCAACTTTAAAAAAAAATAACATAAACTTCAAAAAAGTACTAAAATACGTATGAGGAAATAGCAGAAGAACTTGGTCCAAGTAAAGTTTTGACTTGGAGAAAACCAGTTCTTTCTCATTTTCTGATTTTATTATTTGCATTGACATTTACTAACGTTTTAGCCTTTATAAAGGCTAAACAAACATAACGTGGCTTTCAGTTCATTTTAGGCCTCTGAGAGTGACCATATAATTTATTGTCCAAAGCCAGGCACTTTTGAAGATGAAAGGAGACTCTAAAAGTAATTAATAGTGTTAACTGATCCACAGCAGGAGGAACTGGGACTGACCTGGGCAAATCAGGACATCAGCTTACTCTCCCTACTGTTAGAGGAGGGAAAAAGAGAACCAGAATTTTTTTGTTTTGTTTGTTTTTCCACCAGCCTACCCTGCTCTCCTTCCTGTTGAGTACTCCTCAATCCTACCTGGCCTCAGTGCCCCCCCCCCCCACCTAAGACAACCACATACTACTCTACCATGCTACTCTACCAGCTGGCCACATTAGAAACATACCAGGAACAAGGTCCCATTTATTGTCCCTTCCTCACTAGCAATCACATTCACTTTCGATATCATAGTGGATTTAAAGCAAAATAATAACTGTACCACCTTACACCCACACTTCTCAACAGACTTTCCTAATTAACATCCAACTTTTCTGATTGCCTCAGCTCTATTTCTTCATCGCCACCTCGCTACACAGTTTTTACGATGTTATATTCTATTTGCCTAATGTAACGCTATGTTAAATCATTTCAGTCAATTAAGATGAGAAAGAACTAAATCTGTTTTCCTTTGGCTTCCACATTGCCCGGTACAGTGTTGAATATGCAGAACTTCCCCAATATACTTACTGACCAGACAAATCTTTTGATGGCCACAAAATTCCAAGAACTTTCTTTTATTGTTCCAAATGTAACATTTTCTTACTGTTCCTGGACTTAAGTTGAAATACCATTCATCCTCATTATTCATAGATTCTTCTTACCTACTTGATAAATTTATTTTTAAGTCTAAAAGAAGCCATAGTTATAGAATTTTCACAGTCATTTGCGGACTTGTGCAGAGAGGCAAACAGTTCCTTGCCCAATGTGCACATTCCCAGCTGAGATCCAGCAAAACAATGCTCTACCTTCTTGTCTTCCCTCTCAGAATGCAAAGAAGTGTCCTTTTCATGATAAATTTAGTACCACTTTTTTTTTTGGCATTTTGTACTCTTTATTGGTGATTTTGCTATTTTATTTTTATTTTTTTAAAAGATTTTATTTATTTGACAGAGAGAAACACAGCCAGAGAGGGAACACAAGCAGGGGGAGTGAGAGAGGGAGAAGTAGGCCTCCTGCCGAGCAGGGAGCCCGATGTGGGACTCGATCCCGGGTCTCCGGGATCATGACCTGAGCCAAAGGCAGTCGCTCAACCAACTGAGCCACCCAGGCGCCCCCTTTTTTTTTAATTTTTATTTTTTAAAAGATTTTATGTATTTGACAGAGAGAAACACAGCCAGAGAGGGAACACAAGCAAGGGGGGTGAGAGAGGGAGAAGCAGGCCTCCCGCCAAGCAGGGAGCCCAATGGGATCATGAGATTTTGCTACTTTAAATGACCTCCAAAGTGCTGTCATGTGCCTTATGTGTTAGTTAAGCTCTGTTCAGGCATGAGTTACAGTGATGTTGGCCATGAGTTCAATGTTACCAAATCAATGTTATGTATTGAATAAAGTATTTTTAAATAGAAACATACGTAAAACAAGGTTATATATTGACTGGTTGATAAAAAACATTGTGACTATTGACTTATAGGAACCTAACCCTGTAATTCCCCTGGGAGCAATAGTTCAGTATTAGCTAATTCAGTGTCGGCAGCAACTTTATACAACATACCACATTAAATAAGAAGAATTGACCATATTTAAGTATAACATTGTTTAGAACTGCATAACCTGAAATACTAGAAAGAATGAATTCTCTCATGAATACTATTAGAATGAGCATAGACCAAGGTTGTGCTAAAATTTAATAATGTGTTTTATAATCATCAAACATATTCTGCTATTTAGAACATTTTGTTAATTCCAGAATAATCAACTCTTACTCCATAAATAAATGATGAACTACAACATAGTTTGATGTGGCTCATATATGAAGACACTACCGCCTAAGCTATTAGACCTCTCTTGGAAACAAATTAAATCCTAAGAGCCTATTTCTGTCAGTTATTTCTTACAAAGAAAAAATGTGCTCAAAACCACACCATAAATGTAACAGCAATGACTTCTCAAACATATTATTTGGCTATAGGAAGCATTCTTGGAACTTAGAAACATCTGAAAAAAATTAAGTGATATGGAATTAGAAACTAATTTCATCTTTTTGAGAAAGATGTATGCAACTGAGTTGCCTGATGATCTGAGTTTATTTTTGTAGAATAATTGATCCTTCCAAAGATCTCATTGAATTGTCTTAAAGTAAATTTCTTGGTAGAGGATGAAATCTCCTGAACAATAAACTGAACTTTATGTTCTCCCCGGGGGGGGGGGGGGGCAATAAAAAAGAAAACTGGGCTGGAAGTCAAGGCGCAGTATCCCATTGCTGACTATCACATGTAGTCATTCTCAGTGAGTCATGTGTGTGCTTTCATGACAGCCGTCTCTTCATATATTTCTTACTTAGAAAGAAGAACAATAGTAGATGGTCAGCTGTCCACGTCAATTGGCACAAAAAAAGAATGACAAAACTCCTGAACCTGACTACACATGTGTGGCTGGGCTGATGTGGTAACAGTGACAATTGTGACTTTCCATTTTCCATTTGCCAGGCACTTGTCAGTATGCCTGGCCTTGGGCCAGGGACTTCACACGTGGTAACCCAGCTAACCCCCCCAACAGCCTCACAAGGCATTCCCATTTTCGGAGCAGAAAATGGAGGATCGAGAGGCCTACTGACTTATCTGAGGTCATTCTGCTAAGAGGCGACGATACCCAATTTTGAACAGTACGTTAACTCAGTTGCATGAGCGCTTAACCTCTATTTGTTTTCATGTGTGATCATAGGCATGATTTTAACTTTTCACAGTTTTGAAGTTCTCATGTGATAGTTTGAAACGTATTAAGTCACACACCCATGATCAATATAGGGAGATTTGTTCCTGGTATCTCTCAAGAGAGATGATAAAAAAAAATGGCCATAATCTTTAAGAGTGTCACCGAATCAATCAATTGACAAGATCAGTCCTGGGTTCAGAATATACTGAGATTTTTGAATCTTCTGTTATATACAGCAAATGGGATATTTGCAAATAAGTATGTTAAGAAAAAGTTGGAGAGAGCAATTGTTCTTTGTTCTGTTTTGGTCTATTTGAGCAAAACCTTTGACAAGACAGGAAAGTAGCTGTTGTTTGTAAATTTTGAAGTCTAGGGACTCAGGGAGTTCATTCTGAAGGTGCCTTGCCCAATCTATATCAAATGTAACTGATCAACAATCTATCAACCAAAGCTTAGCATTCCAAAACACACCAAGCTAGATGGTGCATTTAATTTTTCTCAGACATATTTCTGTCTCTCTTTCACTACCAAGTTGCATTTCTGTTTAATGAAATGCATCTTATCATTAGACATTTTTGCAGGGTGTATTATGTTAGGAAGGCTTTAAAAATTTATTCAAGATATCCAGTCTTCAAGGACTCCCCTCCCCACCTCCATCATTAGATAAGTAGCACAAAGAAGTAGTAAAGAAACCTACAAGTACACCTAGACATCAGGGGGGAACTTTTTTGAGTTCCAGAAAGCAAAGACAAGAAATGGGAAGGATGGGACTAGTCTTATGACTCTTGACCACATACATCCTAGATGCAAATCAGTTCATCTTCATAAGCATCATGTGCTGATGACTGAATGTGAGGATGGTGGAAAAGTACCCGCCTGCTGCCTCTGTAATGGTCACCCACTTTCCTCCACCAGCTAACTGAAGGGGAGTCTGGGGATACTGGGAGGCCAGCAGTGAGGGAGTCTGGGGGTACTGGGGGCTGTTCTTGTGAAGCAGTGAGATGTGCCCTCAAGTAAAAGCCTGATGGGCATTTTTATCATGACCAACAATGAAGGAATGGGTTTTAGGAAGTAGGTCTAACTTTGCATTTTTGTTTTAGCTAAGTCGGTCACACAGTGAGAGTGAAAGTTACTATGGGGCACTTTGATTTTAAAAGTAGAAGAAATGCCTTCAGACTGTGGTAAGAAACTGACAGTTTTCAAGCAGTTGTTTAAAGTCGTTGGCAGCTTATAAAGAATTCACACTTAATAGCATTCTGCCAGTGGCTCTGCCATCATCCCTTATGGCTAGGGTTGCAAGACCTGCCTAATTAGTCTGTCTCCTAATGTGCATAAGTTTTCTATCTTCCCTCTGGTTTCTGGAGATGGCTTTCTGGTTCCCAAGTTTGATGTACCTCTTCCTGTATCTAGAAAAGAGAAAGGGAAGAGGGTCCCTTGGGATCTTGGTCTCACGTCTTCCTAAGAGTCAAAGTCTCCTTCCATCTTCCCAGAGCGACCCCACACCAGGTGTACGTGGGCACATGTCCAGAGAAACACATGTGACAAATACTGTCTCACTTCATTGACTGTACATCCAAAATTTTCCACCCTTCACCGCACAGGAATGCCTGGAAGTTCTGTGAACACAGAGCCCAGGTCAGTTTGGGCTCACTTGTGAATCTTGAGTATTTTCACACAATGCCTAGCTTAAACGGATGCTCAGAATAAAATGTATCTACTGATAAGTGCCATGTATCACTGATTAAATATAGTGTGTGGTCATCTCAATGGAAAAATTGGTCCTCAAACTCTTGGACTAGAATACAGCTTCCTAGTATAACTTTAATTCAATGGAAGAAGTAGATTTGATCTCATCAGTTCAACTCACTCTCAAGTTTGAGAGTTACTTGTACTGAAGAGATGTTGTGTTAGCTGCTGGGTGTAGACATACATCATTTGTGTTTCCTTCATTTTTTTTCTTCTGTCACTCTTCTTCATTTCTGTGCTCTGTTTCTTCCCCATGACATTTCATGAACAAAAACGGTGTTAGGATGGTGACGACAGGAAGTCACAAAGACACAGACTGGGTTATGCAAGACCATTTTTTATCCCTTTTTGTGATTTTTCCCCTCTGGGTGGCTCTTCTGAAGGCTGGGATGACTTCAGCCCATTTTATGCATGATCTTCCATTAAGAAAGTTCATGGATGGATTATTTCCTTACATGGCATAATTTTCTGCTTGGCTCTTGTGAAGTTTTTACTTAGGGAATATCCTTTCTTCTATTTGCAAATCAAAAGGCCCAACAACATCATCAAGACATATTGGAAGTGAAATGGACCAATGGCTTCATTTGGGGAACACAGCACATGTTTACTGTCCATATAACAAGCCACAGCCAGCAGCAAAACCTCTTCACTCACAGATACTGTAGTTAGTTTATGCAGTCTGCAAATAACCTCACTCCAGTGTTCATTAGAAAAGCAGGTTGATCAAATACGCCCCCCCCCACCACCACCACCACAGCATACAACACTTTGGTAGGGATTTTATGTAACATTCTTCTATGGAGTTGTTTGGTCCCCAACAGAAATTGGTAGAGATTACTGTAACTCAAGAATAGGCAGAAAATAAGCGAGCGAAAAGACAAACGGTGTTTGAACTGTTAGGAGCAAATGCGACCATCAGGACCTTTAATGTTGGCAGAAAAAGTTCAGAGTAGGACATCAGAAGCAGAGGGTGTGAGATTATCTTTCAAAATGTCGTGTAGCGTTTATTAGCGTCTGATGCCGCACTTTGGTAGCTGTCGTGAAGTGTGGGGCTGTCCCCCTGCTGCCCCGCACGTTCACTTGAAAACTGAAATGGATGCATGAGGCAGTTAAGAGGACCCGTGTTCATTTCCCCCTAAACTCTAAAGTCCAAATGTGGGAGAATGGCGACGTCCTGCCAGAGGAGGAAACCCGAGCCGAGTCCCTCCCTGGGACTGATAAAGATGTCCCTCGCTCTCTCCGGGGAGCCGGCACCCGGGCACAACAGGCACGACGTGAGGACGGCCAGACTCGCCGACTGCGGCCACATCCCCAAGGGGTCGGGGCGCGCCTGCTGGAAGGTGGGAGGCGGAGTTGCTCGCTTCTGGGAAGAGACCAAAGGAATGAGTAATTGGAAATTCTGTAACTTAGACCCTTCTCCAAAACTCTTTAGCCCTTTCACCCCAAACCCCCTGCCGAGAGGCGAGGGCACCGGACACAGGGGAGCTGAGGTGGAGGGAGAGTCACGTTTCGGAGAGGGAAGTGAAATAAAGAGGGCGGCACCCGGGGAGGACCTGTGCGTCATTGAGGGACCAAGGAGAAGCGCGGGCGCACGGGCTGGAAAGGAGAAGTGGGAGCGAGAAGCCGGAGGGGGCGGCCGCGAAGCGCGGGTGGGGGCGTCGCGAAGCGCCTGAGCCTCTCTTGCCTTCTCTGGCCGCGCCCCGTCCGTCCGCAGCGTCGCGGCGCCAGCCTCGACCCTCCGCGCTCCGGATCCCGCAGGCGGGGCGCGCCCGCCGCGTGCAGAATGTGGCAGCGGACACCGCTCCCGTCCCGCGCGTCCTGGCGCTGGGCGCTGGCGCTGCTGACCCTGGGCGGCGCAGGGCTGTGCCACGCCGGCCCGCAGCCCATGCACCCCGCGCGGCCGGGAGCCAGGAACAAGTAAGTGCGCGGTCCCTCTCCCGGTTCCCTGCGCGGAGCCCTGGGTCTCCCGCCTACCTCTCCCGGATTCGCAGCCGGGTCCGCAGCTGCCCTCCCAAAGACGAAGAGAGCCGCAGCCGGGGGTCCCTGTTCGGCTTCCCGGGCGGTGCCTCCTCCCGGGGGGGCCGTGCGCTCGAGCCACCGCCCGCGCGGGGCGTCCCGGGTGATCTCGCCAGCCGTTCCAGCAGTGCTGCCTCCCGGGCCGTGGGGCGCAGGGAGTGCCCCGCAGAGTAGGGTGATCAGGCATGTACTCCCAGGAATTACTGAAGCCCCTGGGACCGTAGGCACTTTTCTTTTACGTCTTTTGTCGGCTAAAGGTGCCTGTTCCCCGAAGGCGCAGCCTCGCACCCTCCGATGGCTGCTTTGTGGGGCTCCCGCCTCCGCAGAGACGGCGGGCTCCCTGACCCTCGCTCGGTCCGCTGCTGTTATGGGCTCGCCCCTCTCCCCCAGCCTCATTGTTCTCAGGGTTGACACTGTGGCTTCTCACTCTCTCTCCTTACCCCAGGAACTGGTGCGCCTACATCGTGAACAAGAATGTGAGCTGCTCTGTGCTGGAGGGAAGTGAGAGTTTTATTCAGGCTCAATACAACTGTGCCTGGAACCAGATGCCCTGTCCATCGGCGCTAGTGTAAGTCCTTGACCCCAGGAGCGGGGGGGGGGGGGGTGCGCTGGGGCCTGGGCCGTGGGTGGTGTCCGAGCGTTAGGCTCCAGCCGGTCGGTAAATCTCTTCCAGAGCGAGAGAAAACTCATGAGCTGAGAAATCTGAGCGCTGAGTGAGGTCCCAGGCGCGCTGGGGTATTTTAGAAGCGTGTGTTGCCCTGAGTGAGCACGGAGGATGCGCACGACTTGTGAGCTTGTGATCACCGGGCCATACGAGGGGTGAACGAAGCTCCCAGCCCCACCTCTTTTTTTTTTTCTTCCTATTTTATTAGTAACATAAGGCAGCTGGACCTAATTAGATCCATATTGTGTGTGCTGGGGCACACAGAAGATTCCAAAATGTATACGACTGAAAACGTTGAAATGTAGGACTAGCCGAGAGGTTGGTTCTAGAGGGTGTTCTTAAACAGGCGAGTTTTGTCCAAATGTCCCCATAAAACAGACCTCTTCCAGTTTTGTAGCTCTCTAAACGGAAGTCCCAGCAATAACTTGCTTAAAAGTGAGTCTTTTTTTTTTTTTAATTTTAGATTTGGGGATTCAGCTAAGAGATTGTCAGGAGAAAGTGGTCATCTTTTTGATGAGAATTAATCATCTTTTTGCTTATAAAGATTTCATCATCTTAAAAAAAACAAAGAGGAAGCAATGCAATACTTGAATATAAATTCCGTTAACTACCTCATACACATTCAACTGTCTTCTGGCAAGCTTTTGTGTTTTTGTGTAAGTCAGTTATCAGAGGATGAGCGATGCAATCAATGGCTGTTGGGGAGCACATGGGATGGTTGAAATGAATTGTTTTCCCCTTTGAATAACTTGTTTGTCTTAGGGCACTGTTGTCATTACAGCAAAGAATAGCCAGTAGGCGGATCTGTCTTTGGCAAAGGAAAGGGACAGACTGAAACTGTCCTGCCAGAAACCTTATTCCAGAAGGCAGTAGATGAGGCTTCAGGCTTTGTGGGGTGGAAGTCGTCTCTGGATCATTCCACTTGGGCTCTTGTGGGAACTGCCAACAGCGAAGGGATGATTCCTGCTAGGCCGAAAGCAACAACAGCAACAACCTGGGAGAGACTCCCCTCCCCCACTCTCAAATATGCAGAGAAGCAGCCCCACACGGAATCTCTGGCTCCCTGAGTTGGATTTGTCTAGGGGATGTATACTGTCATAGGAGCCTGTGTCTACCGTGCGCTGTAATCTCACGCAGGGCAGCAGTCAGTGACAGAACCGAGTAAGATTTTTACATTGTGGCAGAGATATGAACTAAGTACTCAACAAAGTTTGAATGGATGTGCTTAGCATTTAGTCAGGAATATTTCATTGGTTTTACCCAAGAACAGCATTTTGTGGCTTGCTATAACCTGAAGACTTGTTGCAGCTCAGATAAATGAATTTTTCTTTGGGGAGGTCATGCTTTTCATTTAAACGATGTCTTTTTTTCTTTTAAATTTTCTGAAATTGTTTCAGTCCTTGCAAAATTAAATGATGATTTAATTGTTGTATTTGACCAAAACTCTGTGGAACAGATTCTTGGTCGTCAGTGGGGAGCAAATCACCTCCAGACCAGCAGGTTAATGCAAGGCAGTTGGAGCATAGTTTTGCCACTCAGTGGGAAGGACAACAAACATTGCTATAAGAAGTGACAGATGTTTCTGCTGTTTTCTTAAATAGAACCAAAATAAGTGACCTGAGTGCTTTCCTTCGATAATAGCCCCCTAAACAATTCAGTTGTGTTTTTACATTTTAGATACTGCGTTGTAAGTGTGAAACGTTAAAAATAAGAACAGGGGCGCCTGGGTGGCTCAGTTGGATGAGCGACTGCCTTCGGCTCAGGTCATGATCCCAGAGACCTGGGATCGAGTCCCGCATCGGGCTCCCTGCTCGTCAGGAAGCCTGCTTCTCCCTCTCTCACTCCCCCTGCTTGTGTTCTATCTCTGGCTGTGTGTCTGTCAAATAAATAAAAAATCTTAAAAAAAAAAACATTGTTTTAGCTGATCATGCTGAAAGTTTTGAAATTAACGTGAACACTTACTTCAGTCTTGACTTTTCCTTTCTATTTCTTCAGGGCTAGGAAAGGAATGGTTTACCTTGTTTTTCAACTACTAAATGTTTCCTAAATTTTGATGCTTGGTGGATGATGGAAGTCAGAGGCTCTTTATACTTAAAGAGAATGAACGGCTATTTAACATGGTATTTGCCAGGTGTTTCTGATGAAGCCAGAAGTCCCAGTCACTTCTTCCAATTCATGGGGTCGTTTTCAGGTGAGGGCTTCACATTTGATCCTTAGAAGCCAAGCCGTGTGGAAGTGGAAGTCCTTCAGAAACATCCTGAGGTTACTGAGGGATCCTTTTCGGGCGGTAGAAGAGCAGGGATGAAGGTTGGCCGAGAGATTGGGGCTAGAAGGCACTTTGGCAGCTGGTGCCCGCTGAGCACTGGGGGTGACATGTGTGCCAGCAAGGCCTCGGGAGGACTGGGGCAGAGCGGAGTTTCTAGGGATGGTGGAAGGAAAGAAGGAGGAACCAGGAAGGGGAGAGAGGAAAGCCAACTTTAGAGGTGGAAACTTCACCTTAGGGACCTCGGGAGGGGCAGTCCGGAGGCTCCGGGGTCCAGGGAGGCCGGTGGCTTTAGCTAGCAGGAAGAATTTGCTTCTGCAGAAAGAACAGTCTCAGGTCACTGGTGTTCAGGCATTGCAGTTCGTGCGAGTAGGGAGAGGGAACTCAGTAACACAGGCATCACATGTGTTTCAAAGGCTTCGGTGGATAAAAGGGAGTTGATAGTAGCCAAACAGGTGAAGAATCACTTAAAGAGAAAACGCTGCATGTTCTGGGATGGTAGTGGAGAAGCCAAGGGAATGTATGCTGAGCATACTCCCACACATAGAGGGAATCAGCTAGGAAACCAGAGCTTTTATGGGAAGTCCATAGAAATAAGTGCAGAACATCTGTGCCTTCTCATGTCATTGGGCACTGAGCCTCGGTGGGCTGCAGAGACCTAGCCCATGTGTCTTTCCAGAAGGGTTAGACCTTGCTCCATTTGTGTATATGAAGAGCCTTCAATTCCAGATTGAAAATTTGGGGATCGTTATGTGAAACTATGAGCAGAGAGGGTTTTTGTGTATGTGGGCATTTTGAGACATTATTTTTCTGAACTGAAAGGAACTTCTATGTGTCAGGTGCTCTGTTAGGGCGTTTTATTCCATATATGAGGTTATTTAATTCTTGCAACAACCTTCAAGATGAAAATCATGGTCCCCGTTTTGCCAATGAGGAAGCAGAAAAAGCTAGATGTTCCCTAACTTGTCTACGGTCACGTGATGGTAAGTGGCTGAGCTGCCGCACACTGAGGGCTACTGGCCTTTTGGTCCCATAGCGATGGAGAATGCATTTGTTTGTTTTAGTGTGTGCCTTCCGTGGCTTGCCCAGTACTCACCGTTAAGAACAATCACGCCTTCTTTCACAGAAGGTAATTCCCGTGTAAAAGTGAGTAAGAACGCTTTGTGTGGGTTATTTGCTCTGATGCATCGGACTGTGTCATTTTTCATACTCTCCACTGTGCTATAGTTTGTTTTTAATTTTTTTCCATTTTATGGAGATTTAATTGACATAGCACCGCATAAATTTAAGGCATTTACATATGTTGTGAAATGATTATCACAGGTTAACAACCATCATCTCCTAGAAACAAAAAAAAAAAAGAAAGAAAAGCTTTTTCCTTGCGATGGGACTCTTACGCTTTATTTTCTTAACAGACTTCAAATACACCACACAGCACGACTTTCTGTTACAACCAGAAGTTTGCATCTTTGGCCACCTTTGTCCGGTTCCCTCTCACCCCACCCTTGCCTCTGTTAACCACAAGTCTGACTTTTCTGTGAGTTTCTGTATTTTTTTTAGATTCTCTGTATAAGTGAGAATATATGCAGACATACTATGTATGTCTATATATATACACATACAGACTTTGTCTTTCTCTGGCTTACTTCACTTAGTATAAGCACTCAAGCTCCATTCATGTCACATGGTAGGATTTTCTTTTCTTAATGGCAGAGTAGTATTCCATTGTGTGTATACTTCTTTATCTGTTCATCAGTCAGCAGACTCGTAGGTTGTTTCCATGTCTTGGTTATTGTAGGTAATAGTGCTGTGAGCACGGGACTGCAGGGATCTCTTTAACATTGAGTTTTTGTTTCCCTGGCGTACACACTAAGAAGTGAAATTGCTGGATCATATGGTCCTTCTATTTTTACCTTTCTGAGCAACCTCCATACTGTTTTCCAGAGTGGTTGCACCAGCTTGCATTCCCACCCACAGTGTACGAGGGCTCCCTTTTCTCCACATCCTCAGCAGCATTTATGTCTGTCCTTCTGATGTCTTACTTTAATAAAGTGCTCAGGGTCTGACTTGGGTGAGAGTACGTCCCAGGAGCACATTACTGTAATGAGAGGAGCCCCTTCATCACCTTACATCTTTAGAGCCACTCCATGGGAGCATTATCTCCATTCTGCAGAAGGTCATATAGTTAGGAAGTAACTAATTTGGATCCTGGATCCAAATCCAGCCATAGTTCCAAGTCTCACACTCTTTCCCCCCCACTACACCGCATGGTCCCATGCTGTCTGGACCCACACCAGGTGGTGTGTGTAATGCCTGCCGCAGGGGCTGGTGGGATACTGACACCTCCGCTGAGATGGAAGGGAGGGGCGATGGTCTGAGGTTCTTAGATCCCCCTCAACACGGGTTGGTGGTGTCTGGGTGGACCTCCAATAGGAGACGGGCACTATCTTCTTGGACGAGGCCTTGTATCCTTTCCTGCATTGTTCATGCTTTGTGGCAGTGATTCGGGATGGTCCCTAACCTCCCACGCTGCTGCATCAGCCCAGCTGACTGCTATTAGTATTTGAGGCATTTGGGGGTGTCCTGTGTGCGGAGAAGCTGCGGTGTAGGGGAGGACATCCGGGGATTCCCAGATGGAAGGCAGGATTATTTCCCTGTATTTGCTTTGCTCCCAGCTCAGGGCTGAGGCTCTGTAGGGCGAGGTTTCCTACTCTATGCACCCACAAACGGACTTGGGTTTATCAGCATCCACCCAACCCTGCTCCTGCCCCCTCTTGGGTGTGTTGCATCTGGGTGGAATTTTTCCTATGAGCTCTTTAAAAGAATCTCATCAGCTGGGGGAGGAACTGGGCGGGACCAACTAGGGGAGCCTGTGCTGCTGTGATAACACAGGAGAAGAATTTGTGAATGTGTAGCAGGTGTGAGTTCCAAGTGCTGAGTTCCAGAACTCTTTTAATTCTCAGATTCCGAGGGGAAGCAGATGGTCATTCATTTGGAAGAAAGTTGTCTATTAGATAGAACAATCTCAACCAGGAAAAGCTTTGTTTTCCTTAAAGAACACTTAGGCTGCAAAAATAATGAGGACTACATCTAGAGTAAATGCTACGGTTTCTACATCTCCAGGAACAGAATTCCATTCAGCTGGAACACGTGCCTCTTGTGTGCATAGCTTTGGGGGGAATTCTTTTTCTTCAGCTTTTAAACATCTTGCAATCTGTTGGCTGTTGAAAGCTTTGCTCCTTGGCTTTGTGGGTAATTTGAATCAAGTGCGGGAGCCTGAGCTAGCATCTGGGGAAGGAGAGAAGGCGCTTGGAGTGGCGGTACACAGACAGCCCCCCCCCC